>JAQGAF010000730.1:0-41903 GCA_034687865.1 Kryphioiulus occultus | reverse complement strand
AAAATAACCGCAAAAACGGAAAAAATGGACAAATTCCACGAAAACATTTGGCCAGGTGTAAGGCTCACCCTTAAGGATAACAAAATAACGCAAATTTTCCAGCCATGTCACCCTAAATGTGCGCAATCTAGCATTGCGCATTGGCTTGCAGCGTTTGCCTGCATTCAGGTGCAATGTCAATGTGCCACCTGATCATTAAGTAATGTCATCATTACAAAAAAAATTAATTTAAATAACTGCTCGACTTACGAGGAAATTGATTTTGGAAAAAGGTAGAACTAAAGTTTTTGATTTCATGCACTTTGTTCACAGGGAATGGCAGCAAGCGGAGCTGCAATCGTTAGAATATATAATGGTGTCTACATACTCAAGATGCGATTGGTATCATGTGACCAAATCTTTGTTAAGCACACCCTTGGGTGAATTTTAGTGTGGAAATTCTTTTGAATTATTTTTTTTATGAAATTGTGTTTAACATTGATCGGTGGCTTGTTATCATGATAAACTGCACCAGAAAACAAATTGAGCTTATCCTTGCATGAACACCATTTTCGATTCTAGCGGTCACAGCGCCCCCTTCAGGTACACTCAGTGGACCTAATACATAAAAATAAAAACTAGTTCTACCTTTTCCCAAAACTTGACCCTTGTAACTCATTAAGTTTTTTTTTAAAAAAATCATGTTTGCAATGAGGGAAATACTTTATGGTCGCCCAGTACAGTATTACTGAACAGCATTCTGAATATGAAAAGTCGTTGCTGATTTCTTCATTCAAAAGTAGATTTGGGGATCTTGGTGATGTTCAAATCTACGAATAAATTTAGCGATGATCCGGCAACGTCTGTTCGAACGGCGCGGCGTGTCAAATCACGCCATCTATCGGCCGACATTCGAACACGAAGTTATCGCTTATGAATCTTAAAATCATTTAGGAAGATTCCGGAGTGGGAAGGTTGGCGCATGCGCGTGGCGCTCAGACAGCAAAGAGGAAATTAAAAAATCCCCTCTAATTAATATTCATCATCGTGCAATAATGTGGGATAATTCATTGGAGTAGATTGATGTCATTTGAAGGTAATTAATTAGAGTGAAGTCGCAGGAATGTCAACAAAGGGATCCATCCTCATTTTGAGCGGAAGTTAACAGCATCCAATGATCATCGTCGAAGCAGGGTAGAAAAAAAAGCCAACTCAATTTGGAGATAGATTAAAAGCAGCTAACGGAACCTGGGGGGGAAGCTTGCAATCAGATGAAAAATTGAACAGGGAAAATTGTCACAATGAAAAATTTTCTAATGAAGCGTTCCCTATACTATAGATGGCTGCTGACTTGAGAAGCGACACAAAACAAAAAGAAAGAGCAATCCTCTTAAGTTATCATAATCATCATTATTTAGACCCCGAAACACGATGTTCGATTATAATTAAATTTAATGACAGCGTTTTCACGGCTATGCGCCCCTTGAGTAAAATGAATTAATACTGCATTTAAGGGAGGGCCAGTGTGCCATCAACACGGACGGAAAAGGAAAATATTTATTATTCGGAAATAATCCTGCGTTTCGCATTCGAAAACAGTCGTTTCATGTCACATGGTGTTATCACATGCTTCAGTCTTTCCTGAAGTGCCTTCCGTTCGAAAGCAGTAAAAGCACGTTATCTAATCATGGGATGAACTTAAAAACGCATAAATGGAGTTGAGAATAAAAGTGGAATAAATAAACTATTACAATTGAGATAATTTCCGTCATTTTCCGAGCATTTAGATAGCTACGCTGAGTTCGTCGACTAAACCAGATTTTAACGAGCGACTTCCATTGCTGTCGCTGATTAAAACTTGTTTTATTTCTCGATAAGGGCTTGTCAGGATTCCCGCATTTTATAATCGCATAAGTATGGTCTGGTATCGTCTCAATCATACGATGGTCCAACAGCGTCAACGTTCGTTCGCAAATAAGGACGCCATTCACATGTGATTTCGATATGCACCTGACTGTATTATTCCCTAAGGATGTCTCGCACAAAGGACTGATTGCTCGGCATATTTACTTTTTTGGCAACCTCGATGTTGGCTAACTAGAGCGAATTCGTACGCCATAAACGGATGATTTAAGCGTAAGGTCTAACAAATGTGATCTAATTAACATACATTTGTAGGAGAAATCAAGTGAACCGACTTTGTTAAAAAGCCCTGTTTCTCGTCTGAATCGTGAGATGCTGGCAAATGTTGTTCGTTAAAGTAAATTATTACTGAAGTACTTGACTACGTACGCTGACTGTATATTGCATTCTGCAAACCAACACAAACAAACTTGAAAACCAGAAAAACACGCGGATATAAACTTTTAAAACAACTTGAAAGCAGGCAGCCCCATCTAGAATTCTAAATGAAAAATGCATCGATCGCCCATTTCTCGCTTGGATATCGTTCCATTTATGGAGAACTATGGGTGGACGAATGGCGACTGGGAATATTAAGCCGAATTCCCCCGCGGGAGGTCGCTTCAGAAATAATAACAATAACAATATGGAGCAGAAATGAGCAATAGAGTCGAAGGTGAATGCAGGCTGCCATATTGTCGGGAGTCTATGCATGGCTTCCATTTGTTCCGTGCCAATGCACTGAAGAGAAAGGAACCCGTATAAGAAACCGAATATATTGAATACCTGTGAGCGATTCCTGTAGAAAAATACATTACGTAGAACGAGATGGGCAATATAATACCGTGCATGTATACTATGCTATGAATCCACTGCATTCGAGAATGGGCTTTAAAAGGAGACAATTCAGCGAGGTCACGCATGGTTCTCCCGTTCTATATTAAACTCAGTTGCACGAAACGGTAATATCATATTGCGAAATTAAATTAGCAAACAGTGCATGTTGAACTCGGCATATTGCATGCGCCTACAAAGGGATTCCTTCCTTATTTGGAAAATTCCACAAATATCGAAAAGGAAAACAGTCTGATATACAGTAGAGATCAATACAAAAGACTCAGGGCCCTGATGTTATTAATTTGATTTATTCGACTTATGAACGAATTACACGATTACATCCATGAGCTACTCTGTGCGATATGTGCTACTTAAAAGTAACTTTGGACGTCACGTTCATTCAAAGGGGTACGCAAACCTTTGCACCTTCTATATAGCCAAAAAAACTGTCGTTCATATTTTGAGCAACGACTTGGGATATACAGTACATGTACAGTATAGTCCCTGCTCCAAGTGTGTACAAAATCTTTTGTTTTCTTCTCTTCTGTGTTTATCCTGAACGGACCTTTCCTAACCTAAACTGTAAAAATGTAACTTCTATATTCAACCACATCTAACCATAGGCAACCACTGCCAGTCTATGTGCCATTAGGAGAAGCCCACTTTCTTATTGTGTCTAAGGCAAGGCTGTTTTGCAGCAGGAACTATTCTGTAGTACAACCACGACCTTTACTAGCTCAATTAGTTCATATATCGTCAACTTAGCCATGTAATGGCGCACTAAGTAATTCTGCCCATGAACGACCCTCTCTCGTTCTACTTTTACGATCCTTGCTTATGGTACTGAATAGATTAACTCAGTTGGTCATGAGTTAATCAACGTCTAATAGCGTCGTTTTAGAACGTTAATTAATAACCCTTGGCCATTTGCGTTACCATAGCCCTTTGAGTAACTTCTTCGCACCCTAGCTTAACATGTATGGCGAACTTAGATAGCTGGTACAAAATAATTCAAGATGATTCGCGATTATACTGGGAAGCAGAGTCGAGGACCAGCTGGTTTTCAAAATTTGTCCTAAATGTGAACTGATGAAGTTCCCTGCAGTACCTTGACAACCGCATGCAGGAGTTTGGCAACCAGAGCCTCAGATGTAAATCAGAAAACGGAAGTTAATGAGATTGCTCCACGAAAATCATTCTTCGAATAAATATGTGCACAGCGTTTAATCAATTCAGTTGGCCCCGTACTCGTTGTTCCCCATTGGCCTCCATTTTGCGTAATAATATTTGATCTTCCGTCATCGAGGCTTCAATTACACACAAACTCAATTCCGATCGAATTCCCAAAGACAAGTGACCTAATGCAACTTCCATGTTTTTAGATGATTACATCATCAAAAACGATAGAAAATACACGCGTGTTGGGAGTGCAGGCCCAAATCGAATGGGGGGAAATAGAAAAACAAGATTTCCCTCGAGGATGGTCACACTGCACAATCTTAAAGCAGAACGTCGCCATCCATCTTCTTATTTATAAAGGTAAATAAAAATCTAAAAACGAATCTCGTTCAAACTCAAGTACATTTGCATGGATGCGAGATGTGAGCCTCCTCATCTTAAAGACGACCAATGACGCATGCCTCATCAAGACGCCCGACTGGTCCCGCAGCGCCACCTTCGACGTTTCCGCCAACTTGCCCCTCATGAATAAAGCATCGTGCCAATTCACTCGGAAACTTCTTAATTGCGTGGTGAACATTAGGATTCTGTTTGCTCGAGTTGGCTGGAAATTAAAAATTGCGCAAAACTTTGCAGCCTAGGGGAAAACCCCTTTTTTATCGTGTGGAAATCAGAAGCCGAGTGTTAATGGGGGAAACCAGCCATTTGCACCTCCTAGAAGCTCCCCCAAGACAGGACAGTTTTCCCAGTTTTTTTTCACCCACGAAGGTCCCGTGGGAAATCCGGCATGGATCCTGCAGGCTGGGGACAGTAATAATCCTTTAATACGTTTTTTGCTGTGGCTGCACGATCGAAATATCTCCGTTCGAACACGTTCTTTTCGCATCCCTAAAAATGGCTGCGAAGGGGAATTTTATCTCTGTGGGTCCCCAAAGGAGCTCCGTTTTTTGCATAAAGGGCCATAAAGCAGCCAGCGAGCCAAAAGACGCGACATATGGGAGGGGACACTTAACCCAACATTATTCATCTGCATTGAAAAAAACTCATCAACAAAAACGAGGTGCCGTGCCTGACGGGTAAACCAAGAAATGAAATTTTCAACGTCCCTGACTTTTCCAGGCTTTAAAACAAATTCCCTGACCACAGGGTGTCTACTGGAATTGGTATTGTAAATTCATTGACTTTTCAATGACTTTTTCATGACATCAAACATTTTTCAATGCCTATTGGAATGTGGGACCGTTGAGTATTATGCCATGGTTAATAGTGATTTTCAGAAATATCCTCTACTATTGAGGACGTGATCATTGATCAAAACAACGCCGCAGGCAAATTTTTTTGCGAAACTGGATGACAAATGATGAATTCTAACCCACATTTTCAATATGTGAATCAATAAAAGGCAAAAATCCCACGATTCAGATGTCAATTCCATGACTTTTCCATGAACTTAATTACTTGAATTTCATTTCATGACTTTTCCATGACTTTCATAGCATCCATGACCGGCTGACAGCCTGGAACACCCCGACCACTGAAAATGCCAAACAATATGGCATATGCCAATGTAAGGAATGCACTATTTATGGCTATTATACACTACATAAACAGGTGAACGGAAAACTTTCAATAGGAAACAGCAGATTTATATCAGCTTTTTTTTTAAAATCGACAATTTCATTTTCAATTTCTTTCACAGAATTGCTTGTTATCTCTTGACTTGTGTGTTCATCAATAACTATATGTAGCTACATGTATGTATAATGTATTCCTTGTACGAATTTTCAAGGCTTTTCCAATTTCCCTAACATTTCCAGGTTTTCCACGTCTAGGGGAATCGTGGTTTACTGCTGGACCAACCAAAAACACCGTTTGGAATACATTTAAATGAGAGAATCAGCGCCACCAGTGGCTAATTGCCGAATAATACAGTACGTGTAAGTTTCAGATCATCGATTCCAGACCTTTGTCAGTGTCAAAGAAACCCACAAAGTTTCCAACGTTTCATTCAAAGCACAGTTCGTCGTCAATATGATTGGTACTCGTTATATTCCCACTTGCAGCGAGTCAAACGCTGAATACGACTCCAACAGCAAACAGGTGTTTTTGAAAGCGACAGCTGATGGGTTCTTTGTGAGAATGCATGTCGATATAAAGTGGGACGCTGCTAACAAGCCAGCATAAAATGCGAGCAATATTTCTTCATTTTCGTCTGAAAGCTCTCAGTACATCATTCAGCATTCCATGCACGCCATGTTGGGCTTGCCAAAGACAGCATCACTTTAAACTTGGCATTTAACCTTCGAGAACTGGAGCTGCCTGGCATCCATTGCGGTTGATGAGATGTAGCGTAATCGGGTGTGTTTTCGTCGTTCATACGATTGGATACATTAAAAGCAGAAGCAGCTTTATGTTTTCATCGTAGAACGCACTGTCATGCTGGTTTCCCATCCCAGTGTTGAAATGTCAGGAAGCGAACCATCGTTGCCATCAATTTATACATCATGTTGATATACTGGTGACAGATAATGATTTCATGCGCGCTTTTGCCACATTTGATATTTCTGGGTCCAACGTAGGCTCAGTTCCGGTGGGTGCGAAGGGTTGGGTCCCAGGCCGTTAGATGCCATCTACAGTATGAATTGAATATAGAGGGGAATCTCTCTCAATGAATCCAGAAGCATGCACTCTCCCCATTGCCATAAAACATCCTGAGAATAAGAGCCCCCCATGCGCCATTTAAGGGGGCCACTGACTGCGACCCCTGGTGGGCAGAACAGTTCCAAAGAACTCGATATGGCACTGGCCAATGCGGAACAGACCCTGACCATCTTCCCATTGTGTGGGTTTCTCCTATCAGATTGATATCAAACATGGTTGACTCATTTCGAGAACTGAAACGTACTTCTCGTCTGACTCATCCGGCGGCCGTTTACAATTCACATTTTTACGAGTTATTTTAAAACTTTGTTAAACTATGTTTTATTTTGCTTTTGCATTAGGTGTTAAAAGTAACGAGCAAGCTGTCATTCTATGGTCGACCCTCGTCTAGACACCAGAATTCGATCGCCAGCGGTTAGCGATGCGTAGACAACATTGGCAACATCATGAAATTAAAGAACAATTTATCAAACTGATCTAGTCGAGGCAACAATTTCCCTCTACGATCTCGAGTTTGCCAGATTAAACATTCAACAAATTAGAAGAATCGCCTGTTTACTGTAATTCGTACGAAGCAGTGGAAATAACAACATTTGCTGAATCGAGTATTTGCTCGACTCGATTTACCAATTGAATCATGTAATTCACCTATCCAAATTCATATTTGTAAGTCGCAGAGCACCTCTCACTGACGGTCACTTCAGATCAACCACAGAATATCTACATAACTTGGTAATGTAATTTCCTTGACTTTTTAATGACTTTCAAAGTCTTGCCAATGCCTATTAATTAGAACATGGAGCTGTTTCAAGTTTTGTGTCATCAGGAAATAGTGATTTTCAGACATCCTCTACCCTAGTAATGACATAACCATTGGTAAAAAATGCGCCGTCGAGGCAAATTTTTCTTTGCAAAATGATCAATTTTTACCCAAATTTTTAATTGGTGAACAGGGAAGTAAACAAATTCCATGTTTTAAAATATAGGACTTTGTAGAACTATTTTTGGAGAAAAACGGACTATTTTAGGACCTTTGGAGATAAATCAAGGATTTTTTTCGAACTGTTTCAAACAATTTACAAGTATAGAATGCAGTATTTCAGTCTTTAGCCATTTTTATGTTAAATGCAATACTAAAAGATAAAAAAGTGGTGTCAAACTGCACTGTATTGAGGAATTGGCTGTAAGTATTTAACTTTGTATAAGTAGTTTGATCACACAATGTAAAGAGCATTTTAGGACATTTAATATTTAGGACTACATTTAGTACTTTTTCAAGACTTTTATGACTTGTTTGCCACCCTGTGTGAATGATGTCTCAAATACTTCAAGACCGTAATGAAAATTTCATGAGTTTTCCATGACTTCCATCACCTGAATTCCTTTTCATGACTTTTCCATTACTTCAATGATTTCAATGATTGGCATAGAAACCCTGAACCATAACCATCTAGCGAATTTATTATGAAAAGACGTTCGTACGGAAGAAACCTGAACTTCCTTCTCAAGTTGTACCTGAAACTCGCTTCAGCGCCCCCTGCCATCGCGTGATAAGTTTTCTCCCCTAAAGGCGATCATAATTGTATTTTAATGAGAAATTCTCGAATCCACGAAGAGTAAAAGTAAGACGCGTAATTGCTCATGTGTCGCAACGGAGCGTCTCATTAACGTTGTGCACGTGTCTAATTGTGCTTTGTGGCGCTCTCTACTGGAATGATCCGCTCGGATGTAAAACACAACTATGCGAATTATGCGCACAGTGTGAGCGCTCCAACGGATCCACCAGGAGTCCTCGTGATTGGCAATAGGAATTAACGTTGAGCCGCGGATGCCGATATCTCTGGAAAAACAGAACCGATGCTCAGAGACCGCGGGAAGGCTGTCTTATTAAAACAACGATCTTAATTTCCTTTTTCGTTCGACGTTATATTGAAAAAAATTGCCAGCATGGTCGCACGAAAGGGAATAACTGTAGAAACGTGCGTTTTCATTAGGAAAAAATGCATTCCCAACTTCACAGACAAATTACTCTGGCATCCCAGGCAATTTCTCAGACAACATTTCAGAAAAGGTATAGCTGAAAATCGGAAATGTTGGTCTTGCAGAAACGGCCACGAAAACCGAACTGACGAAAACCATTTCACATAACTGACTTCAAATTACGTCAACACTGATTGGGCCCATACAGTGAAGTAGACAACAGTCGAGTTTAGAAAATACGACTAATAGGAACTGAATGCAGTTTTTCTGAAATTTTCCTATTCAGGAACCTCTTCCAAAGTTCTTGCAATCGTGAAAGGTTCGTCAAATCATGACGTCAGCATTGATGTTTTAAAAAAAATTGGGTTTAAATCCATTACGTCATTTTACCCCAAGTCATTAGCTTCATTATTACTTTATAGGTTTCAACATTGCTTATCCAATTTTTATAAAACCTTCACTCAATTCGATTTATTTTGGTCAATGATTATGTCATCAATTTGGGGGGAGGGTGTCTGAAAATGATGGCAAATGCTGCCATTTCAGGGTCTGAAAACCGCGAAAAAGTCCTGGCAATATTTGAACTTTCCCATACAAATATCAGCGAAACCTTTGCAACGGAAAGAGGAAAGGAGTACAACCATCTGAAAAATTGTAGGCTAACTTATCGAAGCCAATTCTAAATGACTCGACTACAATAGAACGTGTCCATAATTCAAATTCATCGCCGATGATGAGTTACGATAAGTGTTGTAAAGCCTGCAGACTTTTACGCCGAAAACAACCTCAGCAGCGTTATTTGAATAAATTTATTATGGCTCACTGTAAAATCTTACAACAATTACGGAGCCATTGCGCTGCAGGCGATTACTCGACAAATTCTATCATTAGAGCTTTAGAAACTTCACTGTTATTTTCCCCCACGGCGTCATTTAATTACGACTTGTCTCGTCAGCGTCGTTGCCTTAAAGACGTTCTTTTTCTTATTGGAGGCGCAAGGAACGCCAGCAGCATTCCGGGCCATGTAATTAATCACGTTTGATATAAATTATTTAATCCGACAATTGTGCAAATACAGCTCCAGCCTCATTATGGAACTTAGCAAATAATCTATAATTAAGCTGCTCCTCGTAATTAGCGGAAGATAATTGCGATTGATTTTAATTAAAATGTGACGGGAAGCACGCGGCGCTATATAGGACAATGAGCTTGTGTGCCAAATTGACTGGGTCTGGCTGCCATTGTAAGCCAAAGAGGAAGTCAACATTTGAGCCCGAGTCAGACCATCAGGAAGATAATTAAGGTCGATATATGCATGGCGGGTGTCATCATTTCCTAGAAAGGAGATTAGTAAAGGAATCTCCACGTTAAATTCCAGGAAAGCAACTGCTAAGATCCCACGTTAACGACAGTCGAAAAATGCGCTCGTTTCCCCAACCGCACCATAATTAGTCGAGCGAGCACCACATTCCCGATAGGTTCGATGGTGAACTAATTAATTAAGCGACGAATTAATAAATTAGCGAATGAATGACGTACGCAGCGCCACCTCGACATCTCATCGCGTGTGAAAGGATACGACAGCGAGGTAAAAACGAACGAAAAACGAATGCATTGTGGGGCCAAAGCAGGGTATCGGATCCATTGTTTCAATATGTAAAGCTAGAAATTTTTCGAAAAGGAGGGATTTATCGATCCAAAACTTTCACTTCAATAACATGTCACGTGAATTTCAGCTGTGTACAAAATTTCAGCATGGTTACTTATCACGTTGGTAATTAGGTGAACAGGCTGCTTTGACGGTGTCTGCAGCGGAATATGGAAGCACCTACTGACAACGCTGTAGAAAACGTTAATATGTTCCAGAAACGTAATACTCAAGACACACAGAACTAAAATCTGATTTTAGAAACTGGGTAATAGCTGTGTGTTTAATTCCCACTCGGTAATGGAAAACCAGATTACATATGCATATTTTTCATATGTAAGTGTCGCCCTCTACGTGATCACGTTTTTTCTTTGGTATGTCTTGAGTATTATACACCGAGTTTTAATCTCGTTTTCCATTACAGGGTGTTAAACACTCAGCAACGGTAGTTCGGTATGTCCTCAATATTAGGACGTCGGTAGGTCGGTTAAAAATGATTTTATCAAGGTCGAAAACAGACAGAGATGAAACACGTTTAGTTAGCATAAAGGTTGTAAAAAATTAAGATGATCGCAGGTGCGCGGTATTTGCGATGGACCATCGAGAAAATCTTAGCAAGAGGACAAGAGGTTGGGGTCAAGATGAGCTCAGAGGAAGAACAAAACTGGTAGCTGAGATGGAAAGATGACAGCGCAAAAATGCAGTGTTATTCGCAATAAAAACAAGCAATACATTTCATGAGCAACCAATAGTGATTGTCGTCCATGGCATGCAAGTACATTGACGCTAAAGCCAATGAGAACAAAAGACTTGGATGGAAATTTCTCGATAGAAGAGCCCTGGGATTGAACGGAATATGATACTGACGTCGATGTCGAGTAAATTCGAGCATTGTTTAATGTAGCTTCAAAGCGACGCGAGCTTCATTAAGAAGGCTTTTCGTTCTCCTATTACTAATGGGGATTGGAATTATGGAAATACTAATTCCCGTGAAAAATAATGCATACGAATGACAAGTGCACGAAGCATTACGATGAAATGCAATGAGAGTCAAACAGAGGATAATCAGATTTTTAAAGATGTCTTGCTTTTACTGATTTGGGTCAAATATCGCTATTTCGTCTGAATTGCTCGTTGTCTTACCCAAAATGGTGCGTGTATTTTGTGTGAAGACGAGGCGCTACTGGATGAAACCGAATAACAATTTACTGAATTTATTGGAAATGACATTCGTCTGCCGATGTCTTTCCAGATGCAGAGTCGGTCTGCTCACCCGAATAATTCTTGCTGCGAAGAGGCAAATGCATGCATGGAAGATGAACCACCACCCTCTCAATAAATAAACCCCCTCTTGCTTGCATCTTAATTACAACATTTTTTCACCTGAATGAATTGCGACGCCTTAGTGACAATATTTCTTCCGAAGAACAAATCCACGCGATATAGCAAACGTAATTTGTGTATAAATCAGCTTTCTGCATTTTCCTTTAATGTCGGTGCGCAATGCATATCTCAATTTGTAAGTCAAAATAACGATTTGTTACCCGTAGGGCATTTAGACATAGTTTATTCCACGTGTTTCGTTCGACTCAGTTTATAATAAAACAAAAGAAACCACCTGCTTTCACAAATCGAAATAAAAATGTAATAAGCTTAGATAGGCTATAGGCTCGCTATTTCTCTCAAATATAAAGAACAGACTGAATATACGTTCTGAAATTTATATTAGATAAACTTGCATTAGATACATGTATAGTTAACGGGTGTAGCTAGACATTTTTATTGCACAAAGAAGCCACTGAAATCCAGAATTTGTTACGAAAAGCATTCCTTGTACGTTTTTCGTACAAATGACGTATTGAATTCAAAACCTCTTTACACACGCCATACTGCAACATGACCATTCACGTGACATTTTGAGATAAAATTGAGTTTGTCTTGTTAGTGCGGTCGCCTCAGCCTAAAACACAATGGACACAAACAAGTTTGTAAACAACTTTTTTTAGACAGCCACCTTTTCCCAAGAACAAACAGCTGGTGCAGTTAGCTCGCAGAAGTTTTACATACAGGTACTGTAGCTAGCATCACTGACCATAAAACTCGTGGCTGACAAAAACCACGTATTTTCGAAAACGTAGCATACTGTATTCATTGCTAAAACTGCCATTTCTTCAGTTATAGAAGTCAACATTTTCCTAAAAACCACAGTCAGTGTCGTCTTCCAGCAAAGGCGCCAGTGACAACAGATCCTCACCCA
This sequence comes from Kryphioiulus occultus, assembly GCA_034687865.1. Taxonomy (NCBI): domain Eukaryota; kingdom Metazoa; phylum Arthropoda; class Diplopoda; order Julida; family Julidae; genus Kryphioiulus; species Kryphioiulus occultus. The sequence continues at coordinate 29,460 of JAQGAF010000730.1, read as the reverse complement.
CGCCATTTCTTCTATACGTACTGTAGACAGCTCAAGAGCCATATCTCAAATCCAATAAAAAGAGCAGAATTTCCGATTTTAATCTCCAAAGAGAGACATGTGTATGCAAGTTCGAATGAATTGTTCGCTTTTGGGTGCCGATAAACCAACTGGAAACGCTGCGCAGACGTTTAACGACATTTTTTTTCCGATTCTCACAAATTCCAACCGGAAACGCGCGTTGGACACGAGCAAGATCAGAAAGGATATCCAAGACAGGAAACGCATGTCCATTATTGTTAAGCACGCCGGGAGAGGGAGCGACCAGCGCCAGCTTCAAAACCAACAGTATAGATATTGGTCGTCAAAACGCAGGAGTCCTGGCGAAATTCCGCAAAAGTGATTTCATATTTAGGAAATGGGGAATTCTTCGGGTATAATTTAAACAGCTTTCGTGCGAAATGTCCATAAACGATAGAGGACAAGCTGCAGGAAGAATAATCTCATTCAGAGGGGACGATTTACTTCGTAAAATTGCATAAAATTTGGCGTGAAATCATCGAAATAGGAAATGGGGGGAAAATGGCCGCCAACGAGCAGATAAAAAATGGAAGTCGAAGGAAATTGCTCGACAGGGTAGTGATCAATGGGTTCGTCATGGCAGGCGTCACATGGGCAAAATAAGGAGTGTTATTAAACTCAGCAGTACGCTGAGCTTTGCTTTTCGCTCTAAAAATAAGCTTCAGTGTGTTTGCGGTTGCTGAGCTGCTGACTTTGACAACAGAAAAGCAGACCGCCGCTTTTCTGTCGTCTGCTAATATCCACTGTGCCCATTGCACTTGATTACCAGAGTCTTGTAAACGAAAACATCTAGTTTGGTAAAGATTTAAACCGGTATAGGTCTAATCATCACCACCTTACTTAACACTCCTACAACATATTAGGTCACCCATATGTAGAAATTGTCACTATACATGTATACAGCAGTTGATACTTTGCACAAATTTACTCCATGGTTGTAAATTCATTTTCTACATACCGGTACTCGGCAGTTTTATGAACCACTTCAACAATTATGGAGATACCATCCTCGTCTCATTTCTAGGAGCTCTTCTGCTTCAAGTGTTTTTAATGCCATGCTTGCGTGAAAAAAGCCAAAATGGCGGCGCGAAGCGAAGTTTTTCTTGCTGAGCCCGATGGCAGAGTGCTTTTCGCTTCGCTGAGTTAAACAACAAAAATTGCTGGCAAGCGCTGAGTTAAACAATAAAAATTGCTGGCAGCGCTGAGTTTATCAACGACTTTTCTAACATTGCTGCCAAGCAGCTTCCACTGGCTGCAGGTCTGCCATCTAGAGATGTTTTAGAGTATTCACTAGTCGAGAGCAAACAGAATGGAGTTTGAGATGACCGTCAAACGATAACAAGGCGAGGTATCTATTGTGGATAGGACACAGTGACGCCATTACATTTGTCCCACTTCGTGAATAGCTGCCCAAACACAATGGATCGGGCCAAATGAACGCCCCCTATTGGTGTTCAAACCAATTTCAGGAGCGAAACCAGAAACCAGATCCTCTCCTCGTCCCTGTCCTCAGCGCCAGAGCATGATCACAAACGAAAACCAGTTTCGAGGAGTGCCAAACAGCCAACATTCCAAATTGGATCCTAGAGTTCTCCATCCCAAATGACCCACGCAGGCAGCAGTCAAGAGCTCGCAGAAATTGCTGAGTAAAGCATTAGCAAATAAGCTGTCGGTGCGTGTTTGGGCACAAGAATCCGCCCAAATGCGGCCATTGGTATTCAGAGGAAGTCGAGTGGGGGTAGCATTGTGGCGATGGTAGACGTCGAGTGGCGCTGGCAATCGCACAATGCGCCCATACAAACATTTCGAGTGCAGGGACACGAAAATTGGCCGTGATGCAGCACTTCTTTTATGCGCTTTTTTGCATCAAAATCTACATAACCTCTGGCTGGCCGTGGATTGTCTGGGCCATGAATTTGCTTTTCTTCTCCCACCCCAATGGCCGACCAATTACGGAGAGCTAGCAGTGACATCGGTTTTGGCGCCCGATTGACTCCATTGAAGGGAAGTGCTGCGTCACATCCGCAGCAGTTGCTAATTTCGCCAAAAAAGCCACCGATTCCCAGTCGATCGAAAAATGGTGGCCGAAGAACAAGCGGATGTGGCAGTGGCAGAAAAAAAACAGAAATCGAAAATAGCGATGACAATAAAAATAATAACAAAATAAAAAAGCATTGTTTTTTAGGCTTTTTCTTTGCGAGGCAGTCATAACTGTCAGTTCCAACTGCTTGCGCTCATTTTAAAATGAAGCCCTGTGGGTTCTCTTATCAAGCTCGAAGGTGGCGCCATCTTGTTGTGAAAGCGTCATGATATAGGGCAGCGGTTTTCAAATTTCTGATACCTAATGGAACCTTATGCTGGAAATCTAACTGGCAGTGACCAAAAATCTCTCATTGTAAAAATGTATATGTTTACCCTTAAACTTAGTTAGATTTCACTGACCAATTTGGGGGCGGGTAGTATTTTAATAATGGTAAAACCTAACGGGCAGTTTTCGATCGGAAAAATAGATATTTCATCAAAAGGAACGATTTGTATACAAAAATATTTAGTAATGTATGCATTAACGATTAATAGAACACCATAAGTTAATTTATGAAAATCTACAGCTGAAAATGCTGGATTTTAAAACTATTTTACTTGAAGACTGAATCTGTCATAATGCTGGAAAACGACAGTTTTTTTTTAATTAATTCAATTAGTGAGGGTAATATTTCATGTCCACCGTTTAATTAATAATTTTATAAAGTCTAAATCGCAAATGATCGATTTTACTAACATCCTAGATGATAACTGGTCCACCTCTGCCCTGGCTTATCCTATGAGATGTACTGATAAAACTTAGTTTTCTAAAATGGTTGCGGAACCCCTGAAGACAGTTTGAAAACCACTCCTGGGAGTAGCAAAGACATCGACAAGAATCAGCGTTTGTTCAACCTTCCCATGTTGACTGGACACAAGTTTCGAGCAGATACTTATAAGGACTAGCCCAGGATACTTTTCTAGACTACAGACTAAACGATGAATGCATCGATTGGTTATGACCAGATGTTCGTCCCTATGAATATTTCGCTTCAGGATTATTTTCAAAGAAGGCTGAAAATAAACCGCAGATTGTCGAAGATGATCGTTAACCCACGTTCCAGGTATGTGTATACGTGCATCGCTTCCAGCCGATGAATCTTAGGTATCGAACGAAAAAAAAAAAACATCTGGCGAATAATGATTGGACTTGAATAGCAGGCTACTTCGAGCAATTTGTAAACAGAACCACACAAAGGGACCACGAATTGCTCGGTGAAAACATCAACAAAACTGCCACATGTTGAACATAAAAGAACTTGATATCAAAATTCGACACAATACGGAGAGGAAACAAGAAATACTCTGAATTGCTGTGTACATGATTATACTGATGTACAGTGATGGCAAGAGGAGCTGCAAGAAATTGACGTTCAGCTACTTGACAACTTCCGGATTCCAAGTTTGAAAGAGCCAATATAACTTCCAATCAAATTGTATTTCGCTTCTAAGAATTGCGAAGTATTTGCTTTAAAACTAAAAGCAACCAATGCAAGCCGAAAATGTTTTCATAGGCTATACATGCTTTCTCACCTATATGTTAGAACATGTATTCTTTGTTGTTGGCACATCGAGCACAAGTTACAGACCATCTGAGCGTCGACAGAAAATTCAATTGTTGTGACGCCTAGAATCCATTCCGTTCTTTGCTCTCAAGAATCATCATTCAAATTTCTTTCGGTAAGTTAGTTCATCTTTGATAAGGACTGACTCGCCCTGTCACATTTGGTGACGACATCAACATGATGCACTCTACTTAAAGGTCCTGATGCACTCACTCTACTTAAAGGCACGTAAGTTTAAAATCTCAGAGGCAAAGTTACTTTTTGGTTTGCAAATATGGCAAAGCAAACCCAACTACGAGGACCTCTAGCGCTATTTCAAATCGCTGGCTCATGTCTCATGACATCAACACGCATTTCCGGTCTTCGTAATGCATCATCAGCACAACAGCATCAAACGCAAGATGAATGTAGAGCCTAGATCGTGTAGAGTCAGTTTGTTTGCACTTTACATAAAGTCTTGCAAGCAGGAAGCCATTTGCTAATACTTTTTGTCGAATTTCTATACAATCGGAATATATCAATTGTACTCCTCACGTACAGGTTTCTCGAGTAGAGGAGTCAGTGGCTGGGACCGCCATCTTTGGAGAAAAATGTGCTCATGGTCAATTTTCCCACAACCTTTGCAAAGTATTCTAGCTGCATGGATTGTTTTATTCGATAAAAAGCAAATATTAAAAATGATCAATGTATTCTATCAGAAATCCGTTCGAAATCACTTTTCGAATTTCTGGGTCTGAGATGCATATAGGGTCACACAGACGGCCCTCACGCATCTGATGTCACGTGCAACCTGTCAATAGTCCAGCCCCATGACCTCCCAACGTTACGGGGGTTAAGAAACAAGCATTGAAAGTGCATATTTAATAAACAGGAGGCGACTCAGACGAAACCAGCGTGTGTTGAATTACGATGGCGCCACGTAAAAACACGGATCGAAATCCATCAATTCACCTGGATGATTCACGTGCTGCCCATTTGCATTTGGCCTCGATCGAAACAGGCTCCAGCAATTTACAAGAACTAGTCGACATGACTCATTCCCTTTACCTGAGTGGAACTGGAAACGGACGCAATATAGCTCCCCAGACAATCCAGGCAACATACAGAGCTTGAAGCACTCCCTATTAATAACATATCCTTCTCCAGAATCTGCTTGGACCATGCATAAACGATGTTTGCCAAAAAGACGAATTCCAAGTGTACTTATTGAACACAGAACAGCCCTCCATGACTAAAGCTGTACATGTACTTGTACTCGTGCAGCATGCAAGTACAGTGTAGCCCTGCAGGGGTAGTTGCAATGGAAGTGGACCTGCATTTTAATCACCGTTCAGCTACTGTCAAGTAGCATTTCTTAAAAGAAGTGAGAAAAAGACAGCAAAGATGCAATCGAAACCATTTAGGTGTGGCTGCCTAGGACTTTGGGTTTAATGCGCTCAAAAGCCGACAACACAAAGTGAGTGCATGAAGAATTTGTCTTCGGATCGATTAGAGGCCAACATTTCCATGCACAGACTACAAATTCTGACAGCTAAGACATCCAAGATGCCATGCAAATCTGAATCGCGTTACGGTGAATGTCAATTACTCCGCACACGAAGAATTTGATTAGTTGGTGAAACCAATCCCTTCATTGTTGGTGTCAGGGAAATGGCAGCCCAATTTGCATTCAGATTGCCATTCATGGGCAGAATAGTGAACATCCAGTCAAACTTTGATTTGTAGCGGCTGCAGTTACTTTAACGTTGCATGTGTAAGAGTTGAGGTTGACGTTTGGATATTCAAAAATAATAGAAGTAATGCGTCAACATTTAACGTGTTTAAGAAATTCTGGATCATTGAGATCGATAGAAGAACCCGTTCTGGGCAATTCAGTACGTCATACTCATTTTCATTTCCTTAAAATGATACACGTAATTGTATGTTTTAAAGAAAAATCATGCATCATGAATTTTAGTTCACACAGGCCTACTTGAAATTTTATTACGGTACATGAACAAATTGCTCAACGTTGGGATTGGGAATAGAAACTTTCTCATGATCCAATCAATCGGTACGTACATGTACAAGTACAAGATGTCCATAAATTATTCACCCTACTATAAGCTTTAATAAATTCGTTTGGGGTGAATAATTTATGGAGATCCTTGCATTATTTTACTAATGTCTCGCAACAATGCACCTTGATGTTCGCAGCAGGCCTTCTCTGTAAGCCATCACGAATCAATTCTAGCCATGAATTCGGATCGAAGCATATTGCCGGGTTCCCACTCAAATTCTCAAAACGGTTTCCATGACATTCCCTGACAACTTTCAGACACTTCCCTGACTTTTTCCTAGATATTTAATAAAAATAAGAAAAATTATGAATTTAATTCCAAATTTTATAAAAGATTTTGACGATTCAATTGGATGATGCAAACTATTTCCATTTCCCTGACATTTTCACGAACTCCCTGACAACTTTTCAGACATTTCCCTGACTTTTTACATGAAATTTTAAAAAATATAAGAAAAATGATGAATTTTATTCCAAATTTTTTAAAAGATGAATTTTATTCCAAATTTTATAAAAGATGATGCAAATAATCTCAATTTCCCTGACATTTTCACGAATTCCCTGACCTTCCCTGACGTTCCAGAAAATGGGAACCTTGTAGCAATTTGTTCATATAAATGGCAACCCATGGAACTGTAGAACATGGCAGGCTTCTGTGCTACATGGAGTGGTTAAATTGCGAATGTCCGTGCACATTTATCTCATCGATTCTGCGTTTTTAACGTCATACGATTCGCCCGTGGACGCAAATACATTTTTTAAATAAATTCACAAAGCCTTGACAGACTTCAAAAATTAAGAGAATATTCACACTACACCACCTAATAGACAGCTTTTCCAGCTAGGGTACACATCCGCATCTAAATTCCTCCGCGCCATTAGCTTCGGACGCAGTCCCTCATCGATACATACGGTGTCCTTGCCGGAATGCCAGAACGGAATATACGTCACCGAAGGACTTACTTCCGGCCGACCGCTCCTGCCCAGCAATGCATTAAATATGAAACAGCATATGGACGAGGCGAGTGCAGATGGAATAATGGGTCCCGATCAATCGAGTAAAATGCTTGACGTTCGTTATCCGCCTTAGCATAAGTGGCCATTAGCCACAACAAATTACGTCCTCGGCGCAATTTCAAATTGTTCGACATAAATATTAGGCCCCCAAAATGTCATAACTGGCAAAAGAATAGGAGCGGAACATTGGCTGATTGGATGAGTCATGCGCAGGCATCCATGTAATAGCATTGGGCACACCAGCGAGGACCACTTCCAGCAAACAGTCAGCAGATCCATTGGCGAGATAGCCCTGCAACCCATTCCATTACATCAATTACACTCGTGCCTATTGAGACATTTGTCAAAAGAGACGACTCGGTTATCAGCAAAACAAAGATTCAAAAAACATTCGAAAATTATGGATAATACAAGGCAGCTCTGTTTGATATGCTGCACTGCAATTAAGGGTTACCATTTCTACTGTGTTGTCTTTTTGAAGACATTGACTTCCGTGCACCTAAAGACAATCATCTTGATATGAAAGACATATCGTGATGCGCTGGAGTTTTATGGTCTCTTTTATTGAAAACTATCAAAGTGATATGACGGCAAAATTATGGCGTACACGAAACTTCCATTAGGGTATGAATGCTCAAGTCTGACATCCCCAGCACGATTTCTTCCAAAAAAAAAATGAAATAAATTGGTCCATTCAAGTGATCCTAAACTAAAGTCAATAAAAGCGTTAACGTTAAACGAACGAATATGAATCAAACAAAACCGTCCACAAATTGCGATACAACTTTAATTTTGAATTCCTCCCATATTTATCGCTTGAATAGTAAACTGGAAAATCTTAACTATGTCCTTATGCGAAAGCATACAGCCTACGATAAACATTGACACTGCATGGCAGGAATGTCAAGCATCCTCATGGGTGACGGTGCCTTTATGCAAAATTGTAGATGGTCCTCCACCCTGTGCGATATATCCCATTTCTTTTGCTTTTGATTCGTCAACAGCAAAGAATTCAAAAGAAAGTTTTTTTTTGTACTGAGACAGTCATCGTTTTAAAAGCACAGCCCAGACACTCCATACAAGCGTCTCATTTCAACGCCAGAAAACGAGGTTCTTCAAGGAGGTTTAAAGAGTAATAATTCACGCGAGAAGAGAAAAATCCTGAGAAGTTCGAAGACATTCCTCAGAAACCACAGACTCCCATCTCCAAATGCACTCGTTTGCATAAAACACGAATTAGCGCAGTAATCCCAGGCAGGAGCTGGATGAGAGTTTGGGTCAAGTACTTTGTTCATCCCACGAGGTCAAATACGTGAAGATCATGCTGAATGGGACATTTCCTTCCCATTCACATCATCGAATGCAATTATGCAAAAATACGCTAAATTGGGATTTACGTCGAGGTCAGGGTTTTTCTCGCAGCTCCCTGATGCTGATGCGATGTATCAGAGCCAGATAATAAAGCTCGCATTATTTACCAGCGACTCTGTAGGGTCTCTAAAGGATTCAGAACATGTGGAATCTATGAATTTTCAATGCATAATGACTTCAGCATAATATTATTGTGTTTCACGTGTTATCAACGAAGTTGTCAATCTAAGAACATGTTTGATGTGTCTTTGGGTACAGTGGAGATAAATTTCGGTAGTCATGTTATCCCTGCTTGAAATGTGCAGATAATACTTGTCTAGTATACAAGAATGACACCCGAGCTATAGCTGTCGGAATTTTTTAGAACTTTGTTTCTGTGTCTGCTTTTTTTGTGTTGTCTACCCTAATAATGTACAGCTTACTCTAGTTGCCCCTAAACGCCAGGCAAACACTGCTAGCCTACACGTCGTTAGGAGAAGCTCACTTTAACCTGGAACAGGGACTATATCGACGTACACCCTGATTCTAATCCAGGGTTCCCTCTCAAATCCTCAAGTCGATTTCCCTGACATTTTACATAATATTTTTTTTTAAAACAATAACAATAATGACGGATTTTTTTTCAAAACAAATCTATCAAAGATAATGAATAATAAATTGACTGATGCAAACTGTATCAATTTCCTTTATATTCCCTAACAGTTTTTCATTTCCCTGACATTCCTGACTTTCCAGAAAGTGGGAACCTTGTAACGCTAACTCAGCCAGGATTTCCTGGAAAATGTCCTGAATTTCAATCATTGTCTTTTCAAGGACTTTAACTATCGATACCCTGAAGGGGGTGGAAACGTTCAGTATTTTTAAAAGACGTAAAACAAAGTTGCTTTCAACATATCCATTGCCATCAACTGGTGTAAAACGCAGGATCTCGTCGACTATAGAGCGACCAATTGCGAATAGGGGGAATAATTTGAAAGGAGCAATTTTATCGAGAAAATCGTTACTTGCCTCCACACCCAACCTGGGCGCCTGTCTGTGAATAAACACACACGAGTTGGTGAATAGAGACTGATGTCAGCAGTGAATGAATACGAGTTTCGATTTTAACGAACCGAGTCCGCCGTTGTTTAAAGAGGTTCGTTGTTTGTGGGGGGTGGGGGTAAGGCGGGTGGCAAAAGCTCCCAATTCCCTCACCGTTAACTTCTTCCCAATGAAACGTTACGGAAGAGCGAAGAATGGAATCCATTGTAAACGGAACGAGTACTCACCTGAAATAAAAAAATAAAATAAAATAAGAAACGAGATAAAAATAGATCGATAAATAAGCGGAAAGACGTATACGTGGCAATTGTGCAGCGTGAACGCCGTCAACCTCGAACAAAAGCGTCACTTTCTAAGCGAATCTTAATGAAATAATCCACGAACGCCTTGCTTAACAAATCAACAACAATTCAGGTTTAATTACGTTAGAGCCGGTGAAATTTAATCGAATCGATGCGTGCAGATGAATGGGAAAATCACGAAACTTCCTTTATTTTGAGGTACGAAACTTCCTTTATTTTGAGGTATACGAAACTTCCCTGATTTTGAAATTGAGAAGTTGAGGTTGCTATTGTGCGCTAGAACTTTTCAAATTATGCACTAGAAAATTTATAAGGCTTGCTGAGAATTCTAGCCAGGGTGACTGACCAGCTTCAATCAAATTTCCCAGGTTTCTAGGCAGGTTCAATCAACAATTTTTCGATTTTTGCACTTTTACATCGGACAGGATCAAGTCATTAGTTTAGCCTACCAATTTAAATCCATGTAGTTATCAAATTCGCTTACATGCTACATTTATCTCCCCTTTCAAAATACAGTATTCAAAATTTGTAATAATGACAGAAATGCTGTACATGTAGGCAATTTTTTTTGAAAAATAACATTCCTACAAAAATTTGCCAAGTATAATTGGGTAAATTGTAACCCATTTATATAACTTGAGGATTGCCGTATCGGCATCACTTAAAAAAAATAAATAACCAGAAAAAATTTGGTTTTATGCACGTGGTTTTTTGATGGATTTTTTATTTGGAAAACCAGGTCACACAGTTAGTGGATTTTTCTTAACAAATATATGTAGTAGGAAATATTAATGATGATGGAAACGCCATAGGCGAAATTTCTAGAAGAAATTCAGAACCAACGCAGCTTTTCTGAGACTTCTTAACGATCAAAATTGTTGTACCAAAATAAATTTCCAGACATTGTCTGAATTTCCCTGATTTTTTTCAGGTTTTCCAGACTGTCAACCTAATTAGTGTTATACGATCTTATTTTAGTTTAAAACGCAAATTTTGAAGAAATGTATAAAGTGATTGACAATTTAAAACTCCTGCATGGGGGTATTTATTTCATTAGCATGTGTCATGTATTCCAAAGGCGCCACCAACTACTATATCTGTACAGAACAACAGACCCACCCCTCGGATTAAAACGAGGTATACATTTATTGCCTTGACTTTTCTGAAAATTTACATCTTTTGGGAATAACAGTAAATTTATTGCGAAGCAAATAAAAAAATTGCAAAGATAAAGTTGTCAACTAAAAAAGCTTCATTGTTTCATATTGTTTAGTTTTATATTCCGTTCGTGCTCTAGATTATACGGCGCACGAGTGCATTGCCTACATTCTGTCTGTAGACATAAGCTTTTTAAAGAAAAAGCTAAAAGTCAGTCTAGCATTCCGCTACATTGATTGCAAAAGCGAGCAAACATAACATCGTCTATTTTCCAGAAAGATTCTAAATTGCTGACCATATTTTATTTCAAAACAAGGCAACTTCTCACTGGTCCCCCAGAAGATCACCCATGCACCATGCACTCTCGACGCACTATAGCGCTGTCTTATTCAGGCCTATTTCCCTGGGTAATAAATGGGCATAACCTTTTAGATTTGATTAGACGCAATCAAAATATTCATCTAAAAATGGCTTCCCATCGCTGCATTGATCGAAAATTCCCCCAATTGCAATTGGATTGGACAGCTCCGTGGAAAATAAATTGCATCGGCCTCCGAATGACGAAAAAAAGGAAGATAAGATGAATGCAAACTTTAAATGGCTTCCAATTTCGGTAATGAAGTTCGTAAATTTGCCTTTAATGTGGTCTCCGACGTTCATAAGAGGGCCTATATATTTCGTTAGGGACGTCTAAAATAATTACACTTTCAAAATATAGCCATGCACATGTTTATCCAATGGAAGACTGTTAAGAACATTGCCAGTGTTCTAAGTTGACGGCTTCCACTATGTTACGCCTATGACGTTGAGCGTCATCTGAGCCCTTCGGCCTGTTCGCATCGTGAAATCGACCCTAATTTCGGATTAATTTCGTTACAAAGCATTTCCAGACGATGGATAAATTGCCGTTGGTGTTTAATCCATTTACACTTGGTCATGTGACAGCTCGTGGGGGAATTAGTAGAAAAAAGTTCAATTGCTCGAACTTTGTAACAGAAGTTCTGGTTTCCATGCATAATGTATATGAAGCCATTTTGGCTTCATGACACATTAGTTTTCTATTCTTCACGAAACAAACAAGCAAAAATTGTTTTCCTATGAGACTTTTTTCATAAAATAGAGATTCCCTGACAGCTAAAACGCTTACTATACAGCTGGAACGGCCTTTATCAAACGAATGAATTTATAGATATAGAAAACCTAAAATATTATATACTGTATGTATGTCCAACTTAAGCAATTTTGGAAAATAATTTCCGTAATATTTCTACAATGCAGTTTTTGTTTTTGTAATACGGAGAAGAAACAATCAGACTACCGCATGCACATATTCAAAATTTATATGTGACAAAAGAATTAAGCAAATTGGACTAAGATTTGATATTGGTTTACTTATAACACTAAAATTGGCGCTTGCAACTTACTGGGGAAATGCTTAAAAATATACAACATTAGTTTTCATGCTTACAGGCTTACAGTACATAATGTAGGCCTAAAGATTACTCGTTCCAGAAAAATATTCCAGTCCCAATGCTTGTGCATGGATACTAAAGGTACATTATCCAATATGAGAATAATTTTTCTCATTCCCTGAACATCGTGCAATCGCTTATGAATGAATCTGACAAGGTGAGCGGTAATAACATGACCAACATTGAAACTAAACTACAATAAGAACACATACATGTACATTACAAGCCCTTAACATCATGGCAAACTACTTGCCATTACAAGAATTAATTGTATGAAAAGCTAGCCGAACAACCCGCTGTCTCATTAATACTAAAAGGATGCCTCGTTTCAAAGGACTACACGCCTTCTGTCCCAGGTTTAATTAGGAAATCTAATTTCTGCGAAAGTGAAGCTTTAGAAGCGAACTTCTGTAGGTATACAAGAGTCCTTTATTAAATGGTGAACTTCGTTCTCTAAAAGTTAATTAAGTAAATGAGAAGATTGTGATTTTTCACCCGTGTTCGCGACGCCTTTCATTCGCACATTTCTTTGTTAGAAACAAAAGGATTTTTAAATGCGAACGCATTTTCAGAAACACAAGGCTTTCGAAAGAAATTCCTAACTCGTTATTTGTGCAAATGGAAAATGTGGGAGACAGCGAGCGAGCAGTCAACTGTTTGCAGGCAGTGTTTCCTAGCCTTTCCATTAAAGTATGACGCAACCGACGGAACTTTGGTTTCAATCTTTGTCACAATTAATGGAAATGCAATTGCCTTCACATCCCCATAGCTTTTGCACATGCTCTCCAAAGAGACTTTTGGAGTGAGAAGAGATGCAAATTTTCAAACGGCGAAAATGTTTTCTAATTACCACCAGCTCTAAAAACTCAATTAGCCGCCCTCCAAGCTGTTTTCATTAGGAATCGGGTTAATAAAACTGATCTAACGTAATTATCCATTCTGGTGACGTCATTCCTCACGAGTTCTCTGTATAAAAACGCGATTCAGGAGCATCAAGAGAAAAACTAACGTTTAGGGGAATTTAACATTTATTGCTTTATTTTATGGTGTTACCAATTTATTTCTCGTGTATCTCGACATGGAAGAAATTTATCCGCTCAATAGGATAATTCTGTTTTGGCTTAGGATATTTTGTCAACAATGTTTCCATAAATATTCAAGTATACTTACAATTATTCCCTAAATCTCCCATTTAGGAAAGGCAATCACAATAATTAAAACTAAGAATCAGCATGTTCATTTCGAACATTAAGGCCTTTTGTAAATTCATTTGGCAGTGATTTAGTGTGCCATGCACTAAAACGTTACTCTAGTATAACAAATTGTGCATGAACAGTGCACCGTAGAATCATTGCATAGTAAAGTAATTACATGTACAGTACATCAGCTGCACTGCTAGCAACATGGCAAACATAGATCGAAATGTTACGCAAAAAACATTACATCTGTATTCGAACACATTGAAGCGACATATACATGTAATTATGATTACAAAAACCAAAATTTCTAGTTGCCAAATATCGTTGAAAAGTCGCAAACTGACTTTTTTATCTGGCAATGTTTGGAATATTCTCAACAATTTATTACAGGATGTCAGAAAAGGCAATGGGTGCACATGCATCGTCATTTTCCGCAATAATGAATTTCATGGTGGTACAAGTTATTCATCTCCCATGCAATACTTTGCAAGGACACGACCATAATTTCGCTTAGAAAAAAAAGCGTCTTGCACGCTCAGACCAAGATGTGATGTTTGTAAACTTTGTTTGAAACATATCCTTAAGACTAATTAAAAAAGCTCAATCGGCTACCACCAGAATAGAACATGCGTCGCTGAATACCGGGAGGCAACTCATAAATTCAAAGTTTGACGGGCAAAAAACTGGCTAGAAAGCTAAAAAACGAAATTAAAGAATTCCACGACTTTTTCCACATCTTGATGCAGGGGTACATAATGAAGAGCTAGCATCAGTCATTGCACGAACGTCCCACTGTCACAGGAAGAAGATGGACGATGTGCTTCCGTCGTCACATCTTCTGTTTTCAAATAGCGCCAGGGGGCTCTGTAATTCGCTTTCGTGACAGAAGTCATAGAGGGGCACGTACGCTATTAAAAATGACGTCAATTGATGAGAAAAAACATTTGGCTTGGGTTTCTAAAAATGGCCATCAGGGAATCGTTCAATTACTTTTGGAGAAGAAAAAATGAGTAGGGCAATTATCAACCATAAGGGTCGCAACCAGCATAAGATTCGAATACTGAGTGACGTCAAGCACCCTTAGTTTCAGGCTAAGATAATAAATATTGGGGGTCATCTCAAGTTATGCCATTTGCACTTGTTAACATTGACAACTTTTTTGTGACATCCTACAGCAAGCTCTGCTGCTAGACTCGTCTAACTGTTCACTATAGGCAACCAAAGAGGTTTTCATTGATAGGAACATAAAATTTCCAATGAAAACGTAAATTTCAAAATGCCCCAATGTAACGTGTGCCATTGGAGAGACATATGTCAAGCTGGGACCCTCCTCGCCCCTGGTCATTATTTACGTTGTAAAGTTAGGCTAACACCGTGTGGCTATTCAAACATTTGACCTTTGTCCTTTTCCATCCCAAGCAGCCCCTCCCCCATTAGGTGAACTTTCTGCACCGCTCCCTCCTCTAAAAGTGAACTTTAGGAATTACGCGATGATGTCATCCGGCGATGACATCACAAAGGGCAGGTCGTGGGGTGGGTACAAAGCACGGGCCCCAGAGGCCTCGTAATGCCAATTGCAGCGGTCTTCCCCCAATGAAATCATAAGTGGAATTTCACTAAGTTGATTAACATAATTGAGAGGAAGGCGTTATGGCTGCTGCCAGTGGCCAAAAACCACTGGTCATCAGTGACCAGTGCCCACCTCACCATAATGTGAGCTACCATTGCGAGCGACAAACGAATGCCACGATTTATATTCGAATTAAGCTAACAATGACGGCCAGAGTGGACAGACTGCTGACCATTGCGTCTTGCAGGGCTCAATCGATGCCATGGTTCGATTGAGCGAATTCCATTCAGCACAAACCAAACATATTAATCCGCAACTTGTCACCATTATGTGCGCTACTAATTCCAACAAAGGACGCCATGTGGCGTCGTAAATCCAACCCTTTGTCCGTGCACGCATTACATGAAAATGGTGAGGATTTCCATGTCCGAGTGTTGGCTCTTGTAAGGAGAGTTTAGTATCGTTAAATTCACCGCGACAGAAGATGACAAATTCTTACGTCCAAAGTTTTCATGGCAAACAAAAATCGAATTAGTCGTTCATACAACGCCACAATTAATGAATGTCACGACGTATTCCGGTCAGCGAGCGCGTTCAACGAATTTTATAACAAATCGATGGGAGAGAATCCGATTACGAGAGGTCCAAATAGTTTATGAGAAATCGTGATGGAAACAAAAAAGCGCCATAAGAAAGCGCAGTTGTGATGTTTTTATTCGAGAAAAACTGACCTGGCTAATATTATCAAGAGAAAAAAAATAACTATTTTTATTTTGTGAACCGGAAAGTCCAATTTGGCTTCGCAGTTATCCAGCAGTTGTAATTGGCATGAAGAATAAATAACAACATCGTTATAACGTTAAAAAAATAACAAATCTAACGTTATTATCGCTCGGGCCTTCTACGGTCGTGAAATAGGATTTATAAGCCCGCGGACTTCCATTTTACGGACAGATATGGGATACATAAATTCTACAAATTGGAATGAATGGTCAACTAAGAGCCGATTTGTCATCAAGCTAAACAGAACTTAGTATTCGAGCACAGGCCCAGCATATTTAGTTTGAACATGACTACCATTTCTGATACATTTTCACGAAAAATAGAACGAAATGGAAATAGGGAATTATAGTACATATACTTATCAGGTTGCACAATTTCACTATATGCTCCATAACGGCATTATTGAGCCGATTTACTACTTGTTTACTGCTGCATAAGAAAACAGCGCCTCTAAAAATCTGGCTACTATTGAGCGTTTTAAGTTAGAAATTCATTAATTATTTTAAAAAAAAACATACGTAGAAAATCACATGTATAATAGTTGCAATAAAACACACGAAACTCCAATTTGGGCGCGTGCTATCATGCATGGATTTCATTACAAATTATAGTGGACGTATTAATACATTCCAAAATCAAACAAGTAATGAGGTTCAGAACGTCCACGAGAGGGCAGAGTGAAATTGAGCACTCTTAACCTGATACGTACTATAGGGATTTCTGACTTTATGATTCGCAAATACAAACACGTCATAGCACAAAGGTACCAAATTGCATTCAGGTATACAACCATTTCATGAAATTGTAATCTTGCGCCATTGCACTTCTATGTGACAGCTCAGCTCCCTGACCTTTATAGTCATCGAGAGGCAAATAAATCCTAACCGTGCAGGTTCTATACAGCGATGTCACCGTGGCCTGCAGTAATGTCATATGTAATTGGAGCGTGTATGGTCACACACAGGGTGACCCAAGGGGAGCCATTTGAGGCACAATCTGCCAAATGAGTCCTATGGGCCACATCAACGTCTGGGACAGCGTCCAACAACAACATCGAACATTCTGAAAAAACCGCACCACGCCACGGCTGGCGGAAGGATCCCTTCCACATCGATTAAAACTCCTTTTGGGCGTTCCATGACAATTTTTCAGTCGATAAAAACAACAGCTACACCGGCTTAATTACCTCTGGGAGAAGCAGGTATCATTAATTATGATTTGGACATGACGGCGAGCCACAACACGTCATTCCAACAGCACTCCGAGGGGACATGTCATGCAGACATGTCTGCGCTAAATCATATTTCAATAATCATGGGGCTAAAGCAGCACTTTTTTATAGATTTACAGGTTAGGCTCCATGATTCCAAAGAGTCGCCAATTTTTATTGCAACTCATTCCGACATGGATTTCCGATAGGCAAAATTGAGATTCAATCGCAAGGTGACTACTAATTTCTGAAAACTAAATTCATTGAATTTTTCAGGATTTCAAGGGCCATATTCCAATTTTTCCAGTTTCAAAAATACATTTTAATGATTAAATGTGCGCCACAATCCTACTGAGTATACGATTATTTAGTGACAATAAAATAGAAATGTCATAGGTGAAATTTTTTGAAAAACCAGATCTCAAACTGAAGTTTTTAGTCCATATTACCAAACAATATCCCAATGGTGGTAGTGATTTTACGAACATTTCGTTTAAAAACTACCAGAAATAACGGATTTTATGGGTAATTTCTCGAAAACGTTGGCCAGACATATTAATTAAAATAACGGCTATATAAATTTTGTAAAAACTAAATCGCCGATAATACATAGTAAGATTAATTTGGTACATTCGTGCATACATGTACGTGAACATTCAAGCCTATATACATAACATTTCAGTTATACTGCAAGACCGTGAACGCGGTCAAGGGTGAATTACTGTTTTAGGGTGGGGGTGTCTGGGGATGTCACCGTCCCATCACCGCCAAATAACTGATTGACTGGAATAGCGACGAATGAGGCCCGTCACATTTGCCAACAACTTAAAAAAAACTTTGGGGAATGTTTTGTTCCAGTCTGCTGACAATTTACTAGATTCGGTTACGCAGTTTACCAGATTCTTTCAAAATGCTGGCTCTGGACACCAGCTAAACGATTGCTTGACACAATGTCTGCTTTTCAAAAAATATCAAATTACGACAAATGTTTCTAAATTCCAGATGCCTGAAAACCAGAGCAAGGGCTCAGAATAATGTATTTCGTCGTGGTTTTACATGTAGTTCGCGTTTAATGTCCGAATCGCTATGAAATTGCCATTTATATTAAAAATTAAAAACGACATTGCATGCGTAACGTACATCAACGAGTCACGTTTGCAATTAGCATGGGAACGTAATGCTTGGAATGGTAATGGCACCATAACTGACACAATATCTTGCTAATTAATAAATTGCAAATATTATAATGAAAAAAATACATCAGTCACATTGTCTCGTATAACTTGTCAGTGGCAAAAATATGATTGCGGGCTTTTTATTTGTGGCAACTGAGTTGTTAATTATGTCAATTATACTGTTTGCACAAAGAATGAAATGGCTGTCCATCATCTGTCCAAAGCCTCTAAGCCGAATAAATTTAATTGCCTATCAAAGTCACGATAGATGTCACTGATAATCAAGCCATGTTTGCGTTTAAAAAATTCCCAAGTAAAACAAACAATAACAAACTATACAATCGTATATTTCTCGAAATACAAATTTCAGAGAAATGAAATGATTTTTGACTGGTTTTCTTGTAAGCTATAAGCCAGCATTTCACCGCTCTGAATTGAGGGACATTTAATGTGCAATTGATCAATTGAAATTTCGTCATATGAGACTGGAGTTGTCTGCATGTACGCCACTTAACTCGCAATAATGAATATCGCTCCAAAACGTCTGAAGTGCGCTTGAAGTTCTTAAACACTCTTGAAATAAGTACTGAAGCACTCTCATATTGAAAATAAACAATTTTGTTACGTGCCCATCAACTTATGGAACGATTCATTCATAAATTGATCATCATGAAAATGTAAACCGAATAGCCATTGAAAGACATTGTAGGCTATACTGCACAAGGTTACATTTTCGCTAAATGCCATAATTTTGTTGTCTGCAACTAAGTGAAGAAAAACTAGCCCAACAAGTTAAATGATTTTTTTCAATGTTATCTTTGTAGGTTTTCTATCCCCTATGCCAGTTGCCATATGAATAACTTGGAGGTTTCTAGACAACTTTTGCGAGTGGACCAGCAGAATAAATAGTGCGTTTTTGAAGTTTTTTTCCCAAATTTGTCATGTGTGCATTTACATTTTACTGCATCAGTTACATGTATTTGTCCTAAAAATTATCAACTAACTTCCAAAGCTGAAGCTCAAGCACGAGCTTCAATTCTGCCTAGTGGAGTCTATACCAGCATGAAATTCATTGAAAGATGTCAGGGTGACAAAATCCGGCTACCAGCCCTATTCAGAGGGCATAAAAAAACTGAGATGGGCTATTACGGTCTCCGCGTGCGCATGCGCCGGCGGATCTTTAATTCGAGGGTCCTTTCCCCCTCAATAAAGCCATCAAAAAGGTTTTTGCAGGAAGGTTCTCCCCCTTGAAAGGTGTCAGGCTTAGGGCATTCTTTCTGGGGCTTTGTGGTCGCAGGGCGAGGGCTGGGTGCGTTATTTATGGAGTGAGCTCGATGGACCATGTCCAGCTCAAACGCCAGGGATAAACAAGGTGGCGCTGCCAACAATGGTGTCAGGATCCATCGAGGGTAGGTGGACACTCGTGCCCCAGAATGCCCTCATTACCATTGGTCGCTTGACATTCATAATGATGTTGTCGCCCTAAGGGGAGGATTGGAACATAGGTGGCAAAGTCTGCAAAGCTGAAGCAAACTTAATTGGAAAAATTTTTTCGAAACACGTTGTAGGTGGCGCTACTCGTTCCACCATTTTAGAGGCCTCTACACCATTTTTCACGCCTGGGCCCCTTGCCCATGCAGCTGCAAACGTGGACATGAGACATCTCAAACTCGAGTTTTTTTGCACTTTTTCCACGACCTTTGTACAGGCATAACAGTACATTCGATCATTTTTCACACGTCCTCTCAGTCGTTCTACTAAGTTTCAGTCGTTCAAAACAGTGTTTCAGGGCAAGCCTATAACATTTCCAACACGGGTTGCAACTTATCCCCGGTTCTTTTCAGTTGAAACTGGCTGGTCGTAAATCAAGGCAGCAGCGCCGTTAATTTTGTTGGCAGAAAAGCTTAGAAGCCAAGAATGTGCTTTCGCAATAAATGAACTCCGTAAAGCTTTCTGCCAACATTCTCCGTTATTCATAACGCCAGTTATTATTCGCGGCATAAAGGCGACTAAGTCAAACCCCAAACAAACGCCACAAAGCCGACACACGGACATTTGTCACGTGGTTAATGCCGGTCAAAGCGATGGGGCGAGCTAGGGCTCGGGCGCTGTCCCCGGCCCCCAGATTCGAAACTCGTCGACAAAATCTGCTGAAAATCCCAAAATCTATGGGCGAATGCAAATAAAGAGTAAATCTGTTTAAGTCAGTTTGCATTTTGAAAACCTTCGTCCCACACTCGATCATCTGGGACATGGAAATGCTCACTGCTCAGACCTGACCCTATCCTATCCTACATGTATGAAGTTGTTATGAAAATGAATCAGATACCACGTTTTGACATTTTAAAACCTACCGTAGGGAATATCATTTTCTAGCGTGCTCAGCCATACGACCACGCCCGAAATTTCATCACGCCATCTGTAACGACCTGCATGATGGGCACATTTCGGCACCGTTTAATCACGTATCGAGTCTTCAAACATACATCAAAGTTCTCAACTTGTGATCAGATTTTAACGTTCCCTTTAAACTCAACTGCTCACCACACCTAAATCACCCTCCGTTAATTCATTTGGAACATAGAACAGGTTTTTAGGTGGGAAAACCTGACTGGTTAAAATTGGACCAATTAATTAAACAGCCATTAAACGCTTTCAGTTAGCTGATTCTGAACTATAAGTCAAAATTAGTCTAGAATGCGTTTTGAGGGGAAATTTCTTCATATAGTGTATCAAGTTCAGGCATATTAGCAGGTGGTATACAATTTCACAAATTTTCACTTGCAATTATGTGGGTTTTCCACATTTTTCACCCAATATTTCTGATAAAATTTCGCATTTTTAAAGAGCTATAACAACGGTCCTCAAACTATGGACCGCGCCCCACGTACAATATTGAGGATGTCGTAGAGATTTTTTTTTTACAAATCTAGACCGCTAATAGTGGATTTCAGCCTGATTTTCTGATACAAAAAGGCATGGGTGTAAATATTAAAATCTAAATTGACGAGAACGCCATAGGCAGATTTATTTAAAGAGATAATTCGATCAAAAATGTATTTTACGTGCATTTTCACAGAAGTGATTTTGAGACATAATGGATTTTTAAGATTCTTACAAATATTATTCTTCAAAAGAACGCCATGGGCCATTTAAAAAACAAAACAATGAAGGGAAATTCCTCAGTTTTATGCTGGATTTCTTATGAAATTCATTTCATAAGCTCCAGATCCTGCCTGTTCCTATAGTAGTATCCCAGAGAATTTGTTTGAGGTAGAATCGAAGATCAGCATTTTTGCTTGTTTTTGTGTGCAAAAGGGCTGCACAAGAGAATGTTAGGTCGTTAGAAAACTTATAACAACTTCGCAGGTCGGTCTTCAGTCTGTGTATTTCAAGACTTTCAGCTTTTAATTTGTCTAGTCTTTGCCTGTAGCCCCTGTAGGGTAGTCTCCGTGGATAGACCAGGGAGTCGCATAGTAAACGTAATAAGACTACATGAATTTCATAATACGAAGAATCCTAGACAATGTGCATCCCATAGATAATGCCGTTAGAGGGCAGAGTGAAATTGAGCACTTCTATCCCGATAAATTCGTAGTTTTCCGTGAATTCTATACTATTCGAGATGGGTTTACAGTACATGTGTGCAATCAATCGCTACTGATCCAGCATCACAACACGTGTACTTTTCAATTACTTTTCGGTAAACACTTTCTGGTGCACCAGAATAAAGATGTCGAGTGCCGCGGGGTGAATAGTGATCGATCAGCCCCAAAACGATCGATGGTTCCAGATCATTAAGTCCTCATTATTTGTCGGTCCTCAAAGGGATGGCGCAGAATTCCACGATGAAACTATCGGCTGCGGTCAGCGCTCACTCCATCACCTCTTATTTCAATCCGATTCCGTCTCAATGAAATGATGGAGTTGCTCAGCGCCATGACAGTGACGACGACTAATGATGGCGAACGACCCGGGAAATGACTGGTCAAGCAGAGAAAATGACAAACGATGGCAATTAAAAGAGCGCTGCGTGGACAGCACCAAGAGGGAAAAATACTGCGAAGACGCATTTTGGAATTGAAACGTTCAACTTCCGGTGCCTTCAGAAAGGTGATGAACAATCCTGGCCGTCCACGTGCACGTCTTCCCTTCCTACATGTAGCTTAATTTAAAAAATCGTTCTTGCTTGCAGTAGAAACGATTTTTTTCTGGGATTCACATTCAGCGCAGAGATTTCGATATGCTCTGGGGCTAAGAAACAAGCATGATTTCCATGAAGCCAAAACAGTGCATGCCGGAAATGACAGAAATGCGACATTCCCGGTCTTTTTTTTTTAAATTTTGAAATCGACACAATACATTACATGTATTCTGCTTAGAGGATAACTTAAATTCAGAAGGCATACAACGTTTCTTTTATGAAGCATGAATAAAAAGGCTATTCGAAATCTGATTACTTTGCATTTTGAAACTTCACAAAAAAGGATTTCACGTCGCCGCAGTACACAGGTCAGACATGAGTACAAGTTAAAATAATTTAAGTCGACGAAACTTCAACTTCTGGGTCACAAAATCAGTTTTCAAACGCCACTCACAGCGAGCAAAGGCGATTATTTTCTCCAAATAACAACTGTCTTGGATTATAGGACAGCCCGGAATTTAGAGTGAATTCGACATGAATTGCCATTATTAAATTTTGATAAAGCTGCTAAGTCTGATTTCTGACATTAAGCTTAATCAGACAGCTACAAATTGAAGCGAAAAATAACATCGGATCAGGCACTCCAAGCCGCATCTACGTCTTCCATTGGACCAAGAAGATGTCCAGAAGCAGCAGGTACAAGTACATGTATATCGACTTTAGTTGGTTCGCACGTACTTTGATCCACAGACTCCATAATTGAGAGCCTATGCTACAAGTATATTGCCCTACTTTGTACTTAAGGTTTAAGTTGCTTTTTTACGACAACCTTCGCAACCTCTCACGTTTTCTCATTAAGATCCTAGCACGGAGGAATTCCAGCACACGTGTGCTTCCGGTAATCGATAATCAACCAGAAGTTAGGTCGAAACCTAACTAGGCCCAATTTACTCCACCTCGTACCATATACGAAAACAAGCCCAAATGACGTCCGCCAGAGATGTCCTAAGTGGGATGACAGTCAATGGTCAGCACGATTTACGAGCATCTGGAAGCCAGCGAGCAGTCTTTTGTCCGGCTCCATCGAAGACTTCGTTGCCGGACGCACTGACCAGTGACACTCGCTCGACCGTGAACTGGACACATTGTGGCATCCACGACTCATTGTCCACTCTTTATTCAACGGTCATCGATGCTATCGAAACACGATGAAAACCATCGTGGAATCCATGTGCACGGTGGCAACGACAACGCTTTTACGAGCACATTGAGAAATGAATGACCGAGCAAATGCAGCAAACGCCACAATGGTTTTCGATTTCAAATGGTTTTTACCAACACAACACTTCGTCCATATCTGATTACAATGGCTATTTGGCCAGAGGCACCAATTCTTTGGCTCTTCACGCTTATATTCGTAGGAAACCCCCATCGTAGTTCAAATACTACATGTACATGTACATGCAGCACAGGATTCCCACTCGTATTCTCAAGCCGATTTCAAGTCGATTCAAGTAGTTTTCTACGTTTAAAGCTAAAAACTCGGAAATAAAACTACCATGATCATATTCTTTTAATATAATCAAACGTTCTAAGAAACTGACCTGCATGTGTACCAAAGTTTAGTATTTTAGGATGTCGGCCGGTAAGTCGATTAAAAGTGATTTCGAACATTGTTCAAAACAGAATTCTCACAAAAATATTAACAGAAAGACTGTACAAAGCAATGAAAAATTATTGAATATCAGGTTATGGAGGTTTATTAGATTTAACATGCGTCCCACGTCGGAACCGCGCCACTTGACATTAGTTTAGAGAGGCTATTACTGTAAGAATATTTTTTTAGACAGCCCCTTTTCTCCCCCGAGGCTCAGAAGTAAAAACAGTTGCAAGATAAATTAGCGTTTCTGTTTTGCTAATCCATTGAAAATATCAGCGTGGACGAGTTTCTCATATCACAGCAAGTGCAACGTGAATGGAAAAACAGTAAATTATAGTAAGATACGCCTGCAGCATGTCCCCATGAGGTCAAGCCTCCCGTAGACGTGGCTCTATGGAAACTCCAGAGAACAGCAATGACGTTCCCACCGGCACCCCCGCTGCTGGCATCGTCGCATAGGCAATCCCTCATCCTTTCTCTCGGTTCCCTGTGACAGTGGTTAAATTACGTCAATTTTTCACCGCATTACGAATCGAGCAAACAACAATTTTCCAACTTGTCACGTCTTAAAAATCTCCCATTCCTTATGCCTGTCAAGGGCGATGGATCGGACATGGAAACGTGCATGAGCAGCACCTAAAACCCAACCAGAGGGCAAAATGCACTACGTAAGGCCACGAGGTATCTGCAGTCAAGATTTCAATATCGTTGGCCATTTATTCCCAGGGAAGGAAGAATGAATGGCTGCATGCACATTGCCTGTTAATTCAATACGTCGGCCACCAGTGGAACCACCCATTTGTAATGGCATGTCATGTATATGTGCGCACCTCCCCTTATACCTCGTTCAGACAGGAAACGCAACTAGTTCGAAAACCTATCGAGTTCGCTTAACGAGTTCGAGAAACAGCATTTGAAAAAAGTGGCGTTCGAACTGCGATCACGTTATACACGGGACGTGCAGTGCATGATGGGAGATTCTACAATGTGAGAGAATAACGATGATTCGAAATCTGAACATTTTGACTTACCAAACTAATATATAAACCGAAGAAAACTTATCAAATCATCGATCATACTACTTGCCCGTCCTTACTCGACAAATTAGCCCTACGTCAAATGTACTAGTAGTACCAGACAAAATGTCGTCTCAATTGTTGAAGAAATTTACGTGAAACAGTATACTGGCAACACTGCGTGACGTCAAACCGAACGAGTTTGAAGCCTCATCCCTTGTTCCAGGAACGAGGGATGATCGAGTTTCACCCATCCTGACAGAGTACAGACTGCAAATTCTAAACGAGTTTCAGTGAGTAATCTCGTTTGAAACGTCCTGTCTGAACGAGGCTTTAGGGCATTGAAGATTTTGAAAACATTTGCAACAAGTTAATAAAATTTCAGCAAATCCCATGGCCGCTGATGTGGTCAATTACTACATGTAATAAACGTGATTACAGGGTCAAAACCAATTTAATGCGTCAAAGAGAATTCAATTTAATGCTTTTAATTTAAACTTTATAGTTAGTAAACGTAATTTTGAAATCTACCATTGCAAGGACTTAAGCCCAATTACAGGGGTGCCCACGATCGGAGGGTCTGAACTCGAGTGTATTTACGAAGCGAGATGAGAATGTAATTCAATCTTTTAACCTCTCGGAAACAACATTTCGTCGAATTTGAATATGTAATGAGAATTTGGGCAAAGCCATAGATCTTTTTCAACTTTCTTGCCTTTTGATGCCATAATCTTCGATTAATTTCGGTACATATCTGAATGCTGCACATGTGCCACAAGCCCTATAGCGGCCCGGATTTAGCCATCTGTTTTCGCTATGGGGTGTTCACAAAGTTGCGAAACCGATGAACTTCACAAGCGCTGAATAGGTAATTTTTTTAATTTAAAATATTTTAAAAAAATTAAAAGTGTCAAGCATGCTGATCACTAGGTGCCTTGCAGACATGATTTTGTTGTAATTTCTTACTTTGTTACTACAGCGTAGTTCTAAGTCTATCCATTTGTACAGTACTTTTAGACTGTATCCAGGTCTTTCTGGACACCCTATACCGAAAGGTATAGTTAAGCAGGCATTGCACCGAGATGCAATTCGACGTTGACAACTTTGTCAATATTTTCTCGAGTTAATCTCATGGGTCATTATCAGCTTACGAAATTGTGAGTCGGAGAGATAAGCAGGAGTGAGAATATTTATGAAGCAAAGTATAAATTTATAAAGAAAATCAAAGACGACCTGAAACCACTGGTGTATTTTCCCAGCACTGAGGCACGCATACATTAATGCTAAATTTAATTCGAAGACGTAGTGTTATTTTAGACACATTGGTTGTTTCAGAAAAGTAATTACAAAGTGGCATATGGAGCACTGATTTCTCCATTCTCGCACGGCATTAAATAATGCTTAAACATAATTCATAAATAACTTCCAGGAAGACCAGAATAACGTGTTATCAACATGGACAGCTATATTAACCTGACCTCGATTTGAAAAATTAACTACAAACATGTATTTAAAAAAGAAAAATTGGCTACATATTGTAAAAGCCTATGTAATTTCTTAAAATATCTAAAGATTCTTAATCTGGTTTCAAACTATTTTTAGACATTGCTAATGATTAAAACTAATTCGAAAAATACGCTCAGTAAAGTAACATATATTACTTTATAATATTTATGTATAGGCAAATAATATAGCAAATGTAATTAAAATCTTTCATACGTTCATAATCACATTACATTAAATAATGTGTGTATTTAATTATTAAATAACTCCCAAGAAGACTAGAGTATGGTTTTATAAATATGGATTAATTAGTTAACTTGACCACAGTGCAATGATACAGTACATTGGTAAAATTAACTACATACATGTATTCTAAGAAGCTACTGTATTTCAAGAATAAGCTTATTTCATAAAATATCTAACAGTTATAAGTAGGCCTAAACTTATTTCTTGAAGGTTATAAGTATGTCTTCAAAATAATTCTATGCATTGTTAATCATTAAAATACCTTGAAAAATACATCCGGATTACATTAATAATATCGGTGTTTAGGCAAATGATATTTAGCAAATGTAATGGATATCTTTCAGACGTTCATAATAACAAAAATCAATTTGAGAAATGCTTTAGATATTTTCGCATAATTTCATCTTGTTTTTTAAAAAGAGGAAATTACAGATCAATTTCCGTTTCATCGAATTTATAAATCGAAATGAAAACACGACTATCTGCGTTAGTGCACTCGGGAAAATTAATTTTTGTTATTAAAAACATTTGTGACATTATTTACAGTTTGCTGACTTGTTTATTGGGGGTTATTCAATCGTGGTCGGTTTGCAGAGAAATCGTTCAGGCATTAGCCTGGATGAAACTTTGAAAAAAAGCACGACAACAAATCATGTGACATTTATTTGAAACCTTGGCATTGAAAAGGAGAAAACACACTGATAAATGTTTCAAAATGTCTGGAGAATTTCCTGTTGTTTTACAGCCAAACATGGATTGTCCATTATCCAAGTGCTTTAAAAACGTAGTAAGAACATTGACATATTGTAAGTAGACTCGAAGTACATGTAGATTTTGGAACTGTCTAGAAGAACTTGCATTATTTTGGATCATGTGAGCTTTTTTTCACAGTATTCAATGGGGAAATTTAATGTCGTTATTTTCGAAATCTATATGTATGTTATTCGACCAATTTAAGAAGATTTCATTAAACTGAGATGGTCATGTCAAGATCCTCTAACTGTTTAAACGTTTAATTGGGTATAGAGTTAAACGTGATGACTTATTTTGTCAAGGCTACACATTGGTCAAGCAAGGTTTTAACCATGAAAGAACATGCACCATGGAGAAATATCTGAATCTAACTCTGATGAAATTCTAGGATTCAGCACTTGCCTATGGTGTAAACAATCCAATTCAACCGATGGAGAAATAACAAAATATTGATTGAATACAGTTTGATCAATCGTGGAATGGATTTGAGGGATCTTCATGGTGGCATTAATTTCCATGCAGGAAAGCACAACAGGCCAATGATAAATTGTTTGTTGGTGACATTTTCGAAACATTCATAAATCCTTGAAGAATTAATTATTTTATGGGAAAGGACAGTGCATTGGCATTATGGTTGAAAGACGAGGATATATATCCAAATTTTGAAATTTAAGAAGAACAAGCAGTAATACAAAATCCATCAAGTTTACATCTACATAGCATTGCTGAAAAACATATACGAGTTTTTCAGGACATTGTGATTCATTTTTTTTAAAGGACAAGTTTTCTCAAAATAAGAAAAGAAAATGAAAAACCTAACAATAACCGATTTACATATTGTAACTGCCTAAGATAGTAACATTACTTTTGAAAACAAAGTCAGAACAAATTAGCAAAACCTAAAGTTCTTTTTTCATATATAAATTTCATCGACAAATTCATAAAGTTCTGATATTAGGCAGCGAATAAAATTTAAAAAAAGCAAAGCTTCAAATGCTTCCCGAATTGGCATAATCATTTCTAGCTGTGATTATCACAATAATTCATAGTTACTCTTCAGACTTTTTCTTAACTGAAATATGGTCGAAATAGGAGGCTGTAGGTTATATCCAAATTTTGATATTTAAGAAGAGTTAGTATTAACATAAAATTCATCAATTTTAAATGTATGTAAGAAACAGCGGAAAACCATATACGAGTATTTCAGGACATTGTGCTTCAGTTTTTTTGTAAATCAAATTACGAGTTTTGTCAAAATTAAAAAAGAAAGATAAAAAAACTGACATTTACCGCATTTACCGCAGTATTGCAATTGTCTAACCTCTAAGATAGTAACAGAACTTTATAAAAAAAATATCAGAATGAATCCTTGAGGTAGTTTTTCATCTATAAATTTCATCGATAAATTATCCACTACTGATAGTAGGAAGTACCGATAACAATTTAAAATACGTGAAACATCGAATGCTTTCGAATTGATAAAATCATGTCTGCTTGTGGACAACCTATAATTCAACATCTTCAGGCTTGTTTATTAGCTGAAATATGGTCAAAATCTCATATTTGGGATCCTAATAAAACTATAAATTCGATTGGGAAACTTTTTTCCGATAAATTTAAGGACGTGTGTGACAGGTATTCAGTAGATGCTCCCAGCATGCGGTGTTCATTTCTGCTAAAATATTGCCGTGACACTGTTAAACTCATAAGGTTCATTTCGACCGCATTAAATAAAGCTGACCGCTGACAAGATGACCAATACAAGGGACGTCTGATATTGAATAGCCCAAAAATAGAAAATTGATTTGCGAAACAGCTTATAGAGATGAAGTCTGGCGAGCGTAAATCCGCTTATTATTATCGAAGCATTATATCTTAGCACAACACCGAACAAGGTGCAATTGATTCCCGAAAGTTAAAAAATGTTTGCCAGAAAAAAAAATTGGTAGATGCTTGCAAAAAAACAATCGATAAAATGGTAAAAACACAACAACAGATCAATTCAATTCAATTCAACTCAGTACCCTACAATCAGTAAATGAATACCATGTGGTAGGGGGGTGTAATCCATCAA
>JAQGAF010000729.1:0-41942 GCA_034687865.1 Kryphioiulus occultus | reverse complement strand
AAGTAGTCGCATAAGGTGCAGGTTATTCTCCAGAGAAACTCAGTCGAACTCCTTTTTACACTAGGCGAATTACAGTATAAAAAGGAATAAACATATTGTCTACAAAACACATTTTTCCGATTTTAAATCCGACATTTGATTTCTGAGAAAAACACATTTTTACTCGATTTTTGCAGGTGAGTCGATTTTTTTTGCACGCAAGTGTATTTACAAAGAGTTTCTGCCAATCACTTCAAACCATATTTTGCAATCAAACTAGCTGTAGACTGGTTGCATGCGACACAAACACCACTAGTTACAAACATCCCCAAACTCTTCAAAAACAGTTTTCAAGCAATCAGTTTGCGACAGCGTCTTCCATTATAATTTGGCAAGTCTGCCACCAGGCAGCCAACCAACATCGTCATGTTCAAAAGCCAACGTCACCAGTTCACAAACACTTAGCAACCAGTTCGCAATAACTTTGCAATCACTTTGCAACCAGTTCGCAACCATCTTTCAGCATGAGCAGTAGCACTTATCCGTGACCGGGTATGGCACCTTGAGCCACTGGCACCTGAACTGCTTGGGATCTGCCCTTTCCTGGTGTCTTCCTGCATGTTTTCCTGTTCCACTTCCTGTTACTGCTGCCATTGGGGCCTGCGTGCTCCTCCTGCTCCTGGGCCTGCAATGCCACCTGAGCAGGTGCACGATGGCGCTCTCGGCGGGCACACAGAGCATGCCGGGCGGCCAAGAGCAGGAGCGCCGTCCGTCGTTGACGCATTCGCCACGCTTTATCCACCGGGGCCAAAAGAGGGCGCCGACGTCCTCCCACACATAACGCACCGGGCATGTGGCGCGACGCAGCAGCCACGCTTCCGCTTCCGGTCCTCCGGGAACCGGAAGCGAGGCGTTGAGGGCCCTGAGGGCGGCGCCCAGGCGCTCGGAGGGGACCTGAGCCTCGTAGTCGGGGCCCTCAACCAGCACTTCCGGTCGCTCCACCGACATCCGCTCCGGGTCCAGGTCGCGACCCAGGATGGCCACCAGGGTGGACTTGCGCAGCTGCTTGCGCCGTGGCGATCGCGGCTGACCGGAAGTGCCGGAAGTGTCCACCAGTTGAATGGGGATGACCCGCTCCGAGATGCTCAGGGCCGGACGCAGGGGGCGATGGTGCTTGGGGCCGGTCTCGGCTTCGGACATCTCGTCCGAGGCGTCCGGCTCGTCCTCGGGTTGGACCTCACTGGCCCGAGCTTGACCGGTCAGCGACAACAGGATGGTCAGCGACAGGATGGTCCAAAAGCGCATGGCTGCAACAAAGATAGGGAACTTTTGACCACTTTTTAGTGTTGGTGGACGATTTGTAGATGACGATAGGCTTTTTCGGCTTTTTGATGAGATTTTTGGTTGTTCGGAAGATGTTTCACCGAATGAGGATAAGGAACAGTTGCTTGTCTCTTCCGCTTTCTCTTGTTTGCGCGAAAGTTGAGATGTATCCGAAAAGCTTGAGATGCGAGCACTTGGAAAGGTCTTGAACTTGGTTTATAACGGGGTTCACATACAACACACTCAGTCCAGTAGACGAAATAAACTGCTGGTTTCTTGAATAGGACAAAAAAAAAATGCTGACTAGTTGTATGGGGCAGTTTAGTAGAAGAAAAACTAAGTACTGGCTTTTGGTGTAGGGTAGTCCAGTAGACGAAAAAATAAATAAACAGCTGTCTTCTCTTCTCGTATACAGGAAAACTTGCTGGTTTCTCGTGTAGGACCGTTCAGGGCAGTCGGCAAACAAACAAAATAGCTGGCTTGTGGTACAGGATTTCAGAGCTATTTAGATAACAGTTTCTCTTACGATTTGTGGACGTTCAGGAACCAGCAGAAGGGTAGCTCCAGGTTGGTTCTTCAGTTCTTCAATTCAATTAGCAGTGAAAATGCAGCGCCAAGAAATAACGATTGTCTTCCAGTCTTTCAAAGTCAATTTTGCAGGTGATTTCTGGACGGTCAGCAGCTTTTTGGCTTGTAGCAGCGACACTTGGCGATTTGCAGCATGCAGTTGAGTTCCAGGGTGGTCAGTGATGGTGGTCAGCGAGCAGACACTGGCTTCTAGCAAGCTTGGCTGCTATTGGAAATCTGTTTTCGCCTCGATTTCCAAAGCTGGGAGGTGGGCAGCTGCTGGTCACAGTGGTCAGTCGAAAGGGTGCTGACTAAACAGCAGATAGTCTCACCTGGATGCAATGTGCAGACTAATATCCAGTGACGATTTGCTCGTACTTTCTGCCTGTTTTGTTCGCGATTTCTGGGCGAAAACTGTCCTGCAACTCTGATCCTCTCGAATGGTCCTAAAGGCTCGAAGTTGGCCGAGTTTATAGGGTGCCTTAGACAGCTATCTGTGGCTCTCATCTCGTGCGTGGTCAGATGACAAGCTCTGTCTCCCGCCCGCAGGACCTCAGGCACCACGTACCGTCTGCGGGCCTTAAGGTGGCGGCCACAATGGGACCGAGAGCGGGCCAGGATGCCTGGCTACTCCCAGTCACAAGCGCATCATTATCGTCCTCACAAATGAGCCATTATTGCGCTGCCCTATACGAAAACTGGCCATCATGCGAATACACGAGCCATTATCAGTCTGTGTTTGGCACCCGCCTCTCAAAGGCGTAGCCACGCGCCCAGACGATGCAAGACCCAGAAAAATGTGCCCTATTAAAGGACGATTACCAACCTTTAATAAAAGCCCCATTATGAGACAGCGTCTTGGGTTTCCCTTTCAGGATTCAGCCAAATGAAGATTGACAAGGATGCTGCAGCGCTATTTTTTCAACCTTCTCGACGGTCCTGGCTCCGTAGACGCCAAATCACTCAAGACGATGGCGGCGAGAACAATATGACACTCAGAAATACCGATCGGACGCGTAATACTCGCAGAAAATAGCCAATTTCTTGACCAAAATTGGCGAATTTAGCCAGTGTGGATGGAAAGCAAAATGGCGACCTGGGGAATTCGAAAAACGAATTTGGAATGCTGGCGCGATCTGGTGTTCTACGTCACTTCCGGTCCGCCATATTGGGAGTCACTGAGAGTGATCATGGTGTCTATTGATTTCTAAAAACGAAATTTCCTGAGTTTGCCAGGTTTTCCCTGATCATATTCCAATTTTTTCAGGTTCAAAAAATAATTCTACTGAAAGCAACATTGAGTACTAATAATAAGGAAACGCTGGCGAATTTTTCGAAGAACTACATCTCAAATGGTAGGTTTTAGCATGGTCCCCTAGATACAACATTATGTTATATTCCCTGTTATATCTAGGGACCCATGGTTTTAGTCATCATTACCATCAAACATCCCAATGAAAAACTATCAGACATAATGGACTTTAGGCATGGTTCCTCGAAATGTTTTTTTTCGGAAATAATAACAGTGAAAGAAATTTTTGAGGTTTTTATATACATGTAAACTAACCCACCAATAACGCAGTGCTGGACCATTTTGAAAATTTGAGAAATATTGACTTAAATAACTCAACAAGCAAAACTCGAATAATAAATTACCAGAAATAACGGAATTAAGGGCGTGATCTCTCGAAATCGTTTTTCACAAATATTAATGGCGATTTTAATTTTTTTTACCGCGGGCAAAATTTTTAGAAAAACTTAATAAATGCTGAATTTCGAGACTTAAAATTTTCAGGTTTCAATTCAAAATTCCCTGAGTTTTCCAGGTATTCCAGGTTGAATATAAAATTTATTGAGAACTCCAGGCTTTTAAAATTCCAAAGTTTATGGCAAACGACGCGTCGCATCAAAAATATTTTTAAAAAACTGGCGTCAGATTAACGTCGCAGATACTGCCTTGGCTGCCGCCATATGCAGACTCTTTTCATGCCGTTTTATAGCACTAGCAAAGTATATTGTAATCGTAGAAAAGTACCGGTAACCAAATAAAAGCATTTTAAGCTTATTTTCGGGTGAATTCATCGAATCCAGGTATTAAAAGGTTAAATGCACCCGACTAAATCAGCCGCCAGTCTACTTTCGCCAATAAACTGACCACTGAATGGGGCAAACAGCCTAGTGAACTCAGCCACTTCATATTTGCAACTCGCTTGACCAGTGGTCAGTGGCGCCCTTGAAGTTGGAAATCGCTTTACTCATAAGCGGTCCTTTTGTGCAGCCCTCAGGGGACCAATATTCCACTTGACGAACAATGGGCCGAGGGGGTCGTGGTCACCTTAAAATACCTTCGCTTCGTTTATTACCGCTGACCATTCGGAGAAAGATTTTAAAAAATATTTCTTTATTTGCTTGAACAATCCAGACTCAAACGAACGCTTGAACCCTGGCAACCTTTGCGAACAATTGATTGATCAGGCACAATTAAAATGTCACTCGAGAAGACTGGAAATCAAAGGCAACCCATTAGGGCCAATTGAAATTCGACGAAATCGGTCATTAACGAAAATACTGTACCTCCAACGGTAAAAACGGGATAGAATTTGCAAAATTCAGTTCACAAAATTTCATTTCATTCTTGAATTACAGGATTTCCACTCAAATTCTTAAGTCGATTTCCCTCCATACCAACATTTGCAACTTAATTTCCCTGAATAAATCTGACCAATTTCCCTGACTAAGTAAAATTAACTTTATTTCCAGCACTATAATTACCTATATTTTTTTGTATTTTTCTGTGCAACTAGCTGCAACACTTCTTGGTCTATTGCCTCCGCTTCCAAGTTAGTAGCTTTTTGGACCATCTTATTTGATTCCATAAAATCAACCGACTCTCCCTAATTTAACAAAATGTCAACATTTCCCTAATGGTATGAACCCTGCATAATGACTAATCAATTGGCGGATCATCGGATGCAAACCATCTCAATTTCCTTGGCCTTTCCAAGAATTTTCCTGACATTTCCAAGAATTTTCACAATGTTTCCTAAAATTTTCCTGGATTTTGACGAATTGCCTGACATTTTCAAGGATTTTTACGAATTTTCTGACAATTTCTAGCATTTTCACGAATTTCCTGCCTTTTTGAAAGATTTTCACGAATTTCCTGACATTTTCAAGAATCTTTACGAATTTCCTGACATTTTCAAGAATTTTCACGAATTTCCTGACATTTTCAAGAATTTTCACGAACTCCCTGATACTTTTTCATTTCCCTGTCATTTTACATTACATTTGTATTTAAAAAAATAAGAAAAATGGTGGATTTTATTGCCCGATTTTCCTTGACTTTCCAGAAAGTGGGAACCACGAATTAATTGCACATTTACCATTCAAAGAATCACTCAATGAACATTTTTCATTTGGCAAAGCATTATTAAGCTGCTTATTATTATTGTTATTTTGCAAAACTGAAAACTGGATCAAAAAATGGACTTCCAACTCAAATTTTCATAAACGAATTTTTCGAATATAATAATTATCCTCCAACGTTTTTATCGTTGCAGGTATTGGGTTTGAAGGGTCGTTCACACAATGGCGTCCCGATGTGCTAGGGTCGCCCATAAAGCATTCCATGAATATCTAGTTTTTCAAAGTGATTGATTGCGAGATTATTATATTTTTTAAATTACTCATGACAACATGCACGTAATCAAACGTGCTTTATTTCTGTGTATATCGACATCAAAAAATGTTGTTTTTTCATGAGAAGAATATAAGAAACAAAAAAATCTGTTTGCACTACCCTGTAAATGGAACGTTCAAGTATTATATCATCATCTAAAGGAGGGGGCACGCAGCCAAATGATGATATCGTGAGGAGAGGGTGGGGCGGCTAAATGATGACGTCATCATTACTAATTTATAAATCCATCAATTTTGATCCAGTTTTGCAATAAACTCACCTGTGGCGGTTTTTTCATGTCATTAGCTTAATTATAACTTCTATGTCCTAAAATTCATTATTTCAGACCACATTTTTGGATAAAAACGAAAATAAAATTTGGTCAATCATTACGTCATCATTATTTATCGTTGCAAGTATTGGGTTTGATGGGTCGTTCACACAATGGCGTCACAATGGGCTAGTGACTTTCCATACAAACCTATTTAAAAAACCCTATGTGAAATGCATTCCTGATTTTTAATTTCGATGGCTTTCAAATTAATTCATTTTCCCTGACATTTCCCGGGTTTTTCAAGTTTTAGGAGTCTGGGTGAACCCTGTACTTGAACGTTCCGAAAGAAATCCTTTATGGACGCCCCTAAATCGTGATTTGTGGGTTACGAGGCAAAACTTTCCACACAGACACATCAACAAAAATACAAACAGGTATAGGGACCTTCTGGTGAAAATAACGTGTATATTATGGCGCAACTTATAAAATATCAATAAAAATATATTCACGAGGAGGCGAGCTGCATTTGACTAAGGCCACGATCGGTTCCTACTCCAAGGAACCTTCAAGGCCCCGTTCGCTCGAATAATACGACTGGTTAAAAAAAAACTAAAACAGGCAATTTTATAAATACTCGAATGGATTTGAAATGAACGTTACTCACTGCTACTTGTAACAGAAAAAGCTGCCGTGTTCGGGTACGGCACTACGGTTGCATAGACGATGGATGGAGGATATGACGGGGATGGGTGGGCCTAGGCAGCGCCACCCGGCCGAGTGACTAGGCATTAGCAGTGGAATGAGCACGTCGTGTCGGTCAGATAGGCCACCTTCAGCACGTTGCCGAAATAAAGTTTCTCCACGGGATCGTTGACTGGCCATGCCAGCACCTCAATGTCGTGATGTCTCCAAGAGCGTAGGTATTCTCTGCAAAAATGACTGAGAATTAGTCAAATTAACCAGGTAACCAGGACAGCGCATATCTCGAGATGTCTCTGTAGTCTGAACATTTCTTGAACTTCCCAGGGTCTCTACTGAACCACATTTTATTTTCCCAGTATATTTACAGGATTTTCCAGTATACATATTCGTTTTTTCAAAGCTACATCTGCCAAAATTTAAGACAATTTTGAAAAAAACGTGTCATGCGATGTAATTTGTAGGGTATTTTTTTTTTGCAAAAAAATGAATTGAAAATTTCCAGTATCAAGAAAACTTTCCAATATATTTTCGGTATTTCCAGTACCAAAATAAATTTCTTGGTTATTTCCAGGATTTAAATCCCAGTAGACGCACCGGAATATAAATTTTCCTGATCGCCCTGATCACCGAAAATGCAAAAATATGATATTCCATGCAAGGAACGTCAATTTAATATTACATGTAGGAGATTTTCATAAGGAAACAGCAAATTTGATTAGTTCAGTGTTCCCACTCAAATTGTCAAGTCGATTTCCATGACATTCCCAGACAACTATTCAGTAATTTCCCTGGCATTTTGCATGAGATATTCTAAAAAGATATGAAAAATGATGGATTTTATGCAATTTTTTTTTAAATGACGACTAATCAATTAGCTGATGCAAATTTTCTAGAATTCCCTAACTATCCAGAAAGTGAGAACCCTGTATTTTTTTAAAACTGACCATTTCATTATTAATTTCATCCACAGAATTGTGTATTACTGGTTTGTTCAATTTCTTTGACTTTTGCAAAGTAAATCCGTTTTATCTGATTTTTCCCCCAAAAGCAACTTTTTCCAAACCTTTCCAATTTCTCTGATAATTTCAAGTTTTAAGGGCTGACGGAACCATGGAAGTGGTCAAGAGCACGCACTTGAAATGGATTTGTGTAGAACTGTGAGGTTTGTCGCTGGGAAATGGCAACAAGACGAGAGCATTACCAAAATGACCATGAGTAAGATGGAAGGCTCCAATCATGGGTCATTTTGAAATAGTTACTATGTTGGGCAATGATAACCATGAGCCATTACAAATTTAATTTAGTGACGGTGTTTGTTTCAGTCCAGATGCGGTGTTGACTGTCCAATGAATTGGGGCATGGATATACAGAAGATATTCCCGAAACCAAATCCGACTGGCATTACCTATGCAAGGCATCCTTGTGCGCAAGGACGGTGGCGGCTCCACACAGATGCCACACCAGCGTGTGGTAGGTGAAGTCGATCACGAGGTCGGCAACCTGAGCCACGGCGTTCTTCCACGCTTCCCTGAAGGCAGGGGTGCCGTGGTCCAACAGACCAGTCGGACACACGATGGAAGCCATCCTCGGCCTCCATACCAGGCCGGTGAGAATGCACGGATCCTTCCTTCTCAGCTATTGTCCGCCAAACACATGCAACAAGAAAAAACATGACTCAAATTACAGAATTCGTAAAATATCTGGCATGAGCTGCTGCTTGGCGCCAATTTGGGAGATTCACCCAGTGAATCACCGGGTCAGTCTCATTGTATCTTAGATTCGAGCACGCGGCCACGTACAATGTTGTAATGAGTGTGGCATGCATCATCCGATGATTGCCTTCCTGCCATACATCACATTCGTTTCCTGTTTGCAGTGACACGATTTGCCAGCCGCTTTAAATCGTTTCGCATTAATAATAATCTAGGCTTGACAGTACGAGAGAAAAACCAACAACCAGTGAGAATCGAATGGGAGCGGTGCTTCCTATGGGCGGGCGAGTAAACCTACATTGGGCAGAAACTGCATCGGACATATATAGAAAGAGTTATTCGTAAATTAAGTGACGTTAACATGGGGAGGGAGTTGCCATTACACATTTTTAAGCCACAAAAACCATTGATGTTTCATCACTCATTTTATTTTACTGTTAGTATTATTATCATTACACTATTTCATCGAGTGTAAGACTCACGTTTTCTAACTCTTTTCATCTCTAAAAATGGATCGTGTCTAACACACCATAAGCTATTTGTTTTACGAAAAAAAAGATGTTTGATATGCAGTTGAATTACTGTATTTCGTTCATTTCGATCCCTAATAGCAACTCAAAATGTTGTCCACAAATTTGTACATAAGATATTGATGTGTAAGTGTAGAAATGACCACAATTCCACATTTAAGCAAAAAATCAACAATTAAGGGTTTTAGAGCTTTTTTCTCTGCTGGTGATACTAAAATTCTCATCTTACAATCGATGAAATACAGTATTAGTATTATTAAAACTGGGCAGACAATTGTCTATCGCTGCATTTACGACTCACCTGATACAGAAAGAAG
The DNA here is from genome assembly GCA_034687865.1 of Kryphioiulus occultus. Classification (NCBI taxonomy): domain Eukaryota; kingdom Metazoa; phylum Arthropoda; class Diplopoda; order Julida; family Julidae; genus Kryphioiulus; species Kryphioiulus occultus. The sequence goes on along the minus strand of JAQGAF010000729.1, from coordinate 32,856 downwards.
GGTGAAAAACACACGACGATGGCTTGGTCGTAAAGCTCAGGATTGGTTTCATAGAGCCGTAGCAATGCTGTCAACATCTGCGGGAGGTAAACGCAATCTTGTGAAATGGACTCAAAAATCATCAGCGATGATAATAAGCAGGAATGTAATTGGTAGATCTACAAAAGCACGCTTGTTTCTGTATTTTTCTGGTAGACTTAGATTTAAACAAACGATTCAAACGATGTTGTTATAGGTAATTTCAAGCAATGCAATCGAGGGAAGTAAGATGAATGAGCATTTACGAAAAGGAAACGTGAGGAGTTTCGTCCTGAACATCTGTCCCACTAACTACATAAATCTCAACATATCACGGCTTTTCTTGATAAAATTGGGAGCGAATCACATTCCTTGGGATTATAATAATATGGCGAAATTTGGTTCAGTAGCCATCACAAAAACTCTTCCAAAATCAATACAATCAGGATACGGTCAAGGGATTTGTTGGTTACGATGCAAATTAGTTTCAAAAATTAAACAGATAACCAGAAGCGTCATCATGTCATGAACGTCCAATAAAATCTGCACAGATTTGAGGCAACAGTTACATCAAAAGCATGGATATTCAGCATTTCATCAATGGGACATTTTGAGGAAAAATCAAGTCAGCTTCAGTGCAAGAACCCAGAGGCATGCAAAATCGACAGCAGTGTAAGGAGTCTCGTGGCACTCGACCACTTTTTTAAGCAGAAATATCGGCTCAAGACGCCATATTAAGCATTCAGATTCTTACTTTCCGGTCGGTCACTTTGACATCGATAAAAATCTTTAGCTGATATTGAAGGCATTTGGAAATACCCTCAGCTAGGGTCAACACTTTTTCTCCTTTGAACTGATTGCTGAAATATAAGACGGGAGAAATTTCTGTGAAGAAAATGCAGATTTTACAATATCCGAAACCCGTTTGAGGGATAAATCGGGCCCTTGGGAATCAAGTCAAAAAATCACAGTCTTAGCGGTCTACTTTACTTTACATATGATAAGCGAAAATGCAAATGCCGATAAGGCATTACCGTTGATTTTACACCATTCATGCAGTGCCCGAATGAAACTGGACACTATCATACAGGAATGTTTTTCATGGTATACTTGCTCAAAGACTTACTGTTTCAGGTGAGAGCTTGATATATCCAATTCCTGAAGTTCGGTCAAGGTGAAATCGACCACCTTGCCGGATTTGCTGGTGATGCGATTCACTGTCGCATCGTGGAACAAAACCGGAACGCCATCCTTAGACATGCGAACGTCGAATTCAACAGCGTCCAAGCCGTCTTCAGCAGCCTGCAATTAGCAAAAAAAAAACTGGGTTAAATTCCAGCATTTGTGAAACAGTTTGGCATAAAACCTCATCTAGGTCTACAGTTTATTTTTTTGAAAATGGGCTTTTAGTATTCCCTTTGTTATTAATATTTTAAATGTAGATCCGCAGGTCTATAAGTAGAATCCATTATTTCTGAAACCATTTCCAAACATGTTCCTTTATGCTACTCCTTTAATTACTATATATTTTTGAGAAATCAGCAGTGTAAAATTCCTCATTTTTTATCTAAACCTTGCATGGTGTACATTTGCGAGCCGAGAGCTTGTTACTATCACTTTCATCGCTAACAATCGAGAGATACAGTAACACGTACCTGCCAAAACAAATGAGACTGGTTGGCAAATATGGTTTTCTAATTCTCACATACACTTATTTTTCATACTTGTCTGGTACAGTAGTACCAGTATAAACAAATAGTATCTAAACTAATTTTTTGGACCCTAATTAATTTGTTATTTGAGCATAGGCCTACACTTAATTTTCATAGCTGTTTGGTACAGTAACGTGCTACAGTACCTAGCTGTATAAACAAATGCCGTATAAAGTAAGATCCTATAACAAGGTCTTTGTAAGAGGGAAAAGGATCGTTATAGTCCTTTTTAAACCAATGTCAAGCAGCCGTCCCTTCGTGGAACCCACGAAACATACATTACCTCCATAACTTAATATATTCAATAATTTTTGCCTCGATTTCTATTGGTCCCTCAACTTGCTCCAATACAGATTACAATAGAGTTTGCATGCAATGCTAAAAATTATTATGCAAACACTATAAGACACCCCCCCAAACTAATATTCAGCATCTGTCCCAATGATACCAGCATAGCCACAATGGGGGGCCATGATACTAGTTTAGGCAGTTTCTACCTGCAGTATTCCAGACGCCGAATTTTCGGGGGCGTCTAGCGCCAGCGTCCGATGCGCGACGACGAATCCTTTCTGATTTCTCTGCTGATCTTGAACTTCGTTGTTGACATTGTTCTCATCGCCATTTTCTAGCTGGGGTCGGTAGGGGCCCGCCAGAAACGCGTCTATTTTCGACTTGTCGTTGGGTGGCAGCGAGAAGTTCAGAAGGAAGATGAGGGAGACGATCAGGCCCAAGGTGGCAACGGAGCCGACGAAGGCCAAATCGCTCAGAAACAAAATAAAAGCGTAAATAATTATCGAAAAATAGATGGAAGGAATAAACAAACTTCGAACGACGGACGCCATTGCGATTCAGTGCGACCGACTAGCAAGCTCTCAAATTATTTCATTCTTAATAAATATTATCAATATTCACAATAATAGTTTTACTTGGGTATTATTCTATGTTGCGATGTAAAGCCCACCACCTAGATGATGTGGTGAATTTTAAATGAAAAAACTACAATTTTTAATAGTTTTTTTTTGATTTTTGTAATTGGATCGATTTAGGGATATATCGAAACGCGCATCTGGTTGCGCTGTTACGATTCAAATTCACACGTGACGTCATCACTAGTCAGGTGCTCTTTGCATTGAGATATTGATGGGTTGCGGAATATTTAATTGAGAGATTTTCTTAGAGAAAATGTCACTAAACACGTCGCACGCCAACAACGGAGTGTTGATATACGCCGGCGAATGGTAAGTGGCAAGTTTGGAACTGCGTTTTTGATCCAAAAATACCCAAAATCGCCAAAGTGCGTCATAGGGTTTACACATACATGTAGTGACGTACCTTTGTTTATATTGTTGTTTTTGTTGATAATTAAATTTCGGTTTGGTGTTTTTTCGTTTCACGAATCCAGCATCTTGCTGTATTGCGACGATGTAGAGCTGCACATGGATGGGGAGCACCCCCAGTTCAAAGGCAGCAAGAAGGGGCGTTTGTACTTGACCACCCATAGGGTGAGTAAACGTCCAAATATCGGCTCTAGACGGTCGTGGTCAGTTTCTCGATGTGCCGACTGGTCGAGCGGGTTAATTTAGACAAATCTACCTTGTATAGCACACGAGAAACGCGCAAACTGTCTCTTAGATGCCGATTAAAGTAGCGAAAAACGCATTCACTTCTCCTTGGGCGCAGCGCCATCTATGTTCCGTTTGGGTAAACTTCCTTTTTTCTCCAGATGGTTTTCACCAACAAGGATAAAAAGGACCTTTTCCAGTCGTTCAGCTTTCCTTTCATGACCATCAAGGAAGTGGAGCTGGAGCAGCCAGTGTTTGGAGCGAACTACATCAAGGGCAAAGTTAAAGCCCAGGCCAATGGTTCGTCACATAATCTTAAAACACAAATTTTCTAGTTAGACTTTGGCATTCTGAACTTTGAAGTCATTTAGAAGTTCGTTACAAGTTTCAGGGATGGCCTGTGTGAAAAATTGGGGGAAAAAATTAACTAATGTGAGAATTTCATAGTTCATCGGAAACTGATTTCACAAGAAATCCAGTGTAAAACTGAGGAATTCCCCTCTATTCACGGAGGCCGTGAATCAGTAAAATCATCCAGGGGTTTTTAACTTCATAAAAAAGCATACTAAAATTCAATTACTTTTATCGGTACAAGGTTATCTCGAATACCAATAATTCTGAGACTGTCTAAAAAATTCATTATGACTAAAAATCATTTTTTTTTCATGAAAATACTTGAAAGAAAATCACCTACGGCATTCTCTTACATGTAGATATGACACAATTTTTTTTATAAAAGCAAGCTAAAATAATTATTTGTGGTCTGGTTTGTGTAACTATTTTGCATACAGCATTCTCGCATTCTCGGTATTATAGATGGGTCACGAAAGTCATTATAAATATTGGGTTTAAATGCTGTTTAGCTGTGAAAATGCGAAATTTCAGAACTACTGGGTGAAAAAACCTATACATTTGAATAAGAAAAAATATTAAAACTATCACATGCACGTGAAAAAGATCCGTTATCGTTTCCAGGAAACTGGACCGGAAACGCAAAATTCAAGTTGCACTTCAAGAGCGGAGGTGCTATTGAATTTGGGCAGTCGATGCTGAAGGTTGCGCAAATGGGCAAGTTTTCATTTCCAAAAAATATTAATAAAATTGAGTTGGTTACCTAACATTTACGTGTTGCAGGTTGAATTTTCACATGATCAAACTTTCCCGCTTTCTCCAGCTTCTCGTTTCATGCCAGCGGAGTGTCCTCCCTACACCCCTCCCGTGGGTCCTTTCTACCAAGCACCACCACCGGCATACACGCCGCCGCAGGGTGGATACTATGGATTTGCGCCTCCAACGCACATCTTCGCAGCAGCTCCTCCTGGTTTGTTGAAGCTACGAGTGAACATACGAAACGATTAAAAGTTCATCAAACAAATCATACATTTACCTCCTTTTCATAGCGGACATGGTGTACATGCACGACTTGCCGCCTCCGTACCCAGGCATCAATTCAGGCTACAACGGCTACACCGATGCAGGAGCTGCGGCTGCCCCCCCGCCTGGCTTCAAACCGATGTCAGCCGCAGATGCGAAGGCGCAGGAAGCGGCGCAAAGTGCATACTACGATCCCAACAATCCGCACTACACGTACATGACACCTCCCACTGGCTATGTGAGTTCTTGTTTTCAATTCAACTCAGTACCCTACTTTTATCAAAAAAAATTAATACAATGACCATGCTATGTTGTTTATCAGAACCTGCCACCTCCGACCTACGACGAAGCCACGAAAAAGGGCCAGTGATGATGACCACATTCTCCACCGTGCCGTGTTAGTCGCCGTATTTATCGATTTCGATACAGTGATGTTCCTTTCTTTAAAAAAAATATTTTTTGCGTGCAGCATGAAGTTCCCCGAAAAAAAAAAAAAAATGCAGCATTCCAAGAAACTTGGGCCAAAAAATCCTGAGGAGTTTTTATTCCCCTTTTCATCGTTGTTTCCTTACCCCGAATTAAGCTTTTTTGAAATGAAACAGGTTCAGATCTAACGATAGCGCTTGCATTATAGTTGTGTATTCCTATGTTCTCAAATGTTATTAGGTTATTATACTTCAGTGGAAAAATAAAAGATTTTATGTCCTGAAAGTTACACTGGCTCAGCCTCTGTTCATTTTAGGTTTTATTAAAGGTTTTATTACACAATTTTGATTCCAAAACAGTATTTTGCACACAAACCACTGAAAACTTGCATTGTAAAGCATGGATGGATAATTAACAAAATAACATCTTTAAAATGGCCATGTTTTAACAGAAAAAAGTAGTTTTTAACATTTATTTGGCAAATTTTTGCTATTGGATGACATCTCGTGGCATTTTAGACAAAACAAAACTTGTTTGTAAATCAACGATTTGTTTTATCGCTTCCAGATAGGAAATGATCATTTTTAAAGAAATTGTTCAGCTTGATATTGATGCTAAATAAAGTGAATATCATCAGCCACTCACTTATTCAAAACATGGAAAAATAACAAAAGTCCGAATATATTTTAAGCTGAGTGGTTAACCTAAGTAAGTCATGCATGTAAAACTGAATGACTAACTGACTTAGATTAACGTAACTTAACGTCTGCATGTAAACAACGTGTATATTACTGTTAGTGTCTCAATGTAGTCAGGGTGGTTTTTCAAAAACTTGGATAATCGTCAGTACTGTGTTCAACATTATCCATCAGTATTGTCCTTTCCACTTTTTGGACAATGCTGACCGATAATGTAGAATACAGATTACTGACACTCGCCACTTGCAATTTCAAAATTCAAAATAAAAAAGTAAGACCTCAGCTAAAGCATTATAAAAGTTTTATTATTTAAAAAGAATCGCTCGTTCATCAGCAGCGGCAATGTGGGGGCAGTGCCGCACCGCCCGTTGCCACAACCACACTTCATTTTCCACACGATGTAGCAGCAATCGTATCGTAATAAAGTCAATATCAAAACGAACAAAATTAGCCCGGGGAATAAAACTATGAAAACGTGATCGCAACGGTGGATGCGCTGACATAAAACAGCCCCCCAAAAGTTGCAGCATGGCAAACTTTTCTAGAGGTTTTTGCCGTGCAAAATGCCCTTAACCAGAAAGGTCGAAATATGAATACAACAATTAAGCTCAGTGATTTGGGAGAAGAGAAGGTGAAAATTAGATCAAGCAGCCCAATAATAGTTCACGCTTGCCGTTATTGGGGCGTGGGATCAAAACGAGTAACACATTGTCCGATTCGTTAGATTCTTACGTTATCACAGCTATCGATTAGTTTGTGGGGGAAGGACTTTGGTGAAAATCTTTAGTGCCCAAGTGTACGCTACTACGGGTGCGAGGGGTGCCCATGAGCTGCATTGCGGTTTACTTAAAAATCGTGGCGAAAAAGAGCACAAAGCAATAAACCATCAGTACCGCAGCACAAAGCGAGCCGCCACTTTTACATATTTCCTAGCAGTCCAGTAGCTAGTGACCTCAGCTCCAAATTAGGGACCCACACTTTTAGATAGTTCGTGGCAAGAAGGGGCTTCGCTCGAGAGGCCTGAATGCGAGAAAACTGCTTGAGCATCGCAGGAGAAGTAAGCTAATGCTTTCCTGTCATTGCTTGGACACCATTTTGTCTTTCGAGCATTGCTTCTCTTTAACTCCACAACCAACCAACATTCTTGACAAAACAATCTCAACTCCAAAGGCTAGCACTAGGTAGGTCACATGTCGGAGAAAGCCCGATATACAGGCATACCCCGCTCTTACGTCAGTTTCGGTTCCATAAGGGCGACGTAAAGCGAAAATGGACTTAAAGCAAAGCACTGTCCGTCTACTGTTTTTACATACGGGGTTCCCCTAGAGACGGCATTTTCAACTTCCCTGACTTTCCCAGGTTTTAAAACAAATTTCCCTGATGACCCTGGCCATTGAAAGTGTAAAAATATGACGTGCCAATGTAAGGAATGCTACATCTATTGCTTGTTAAATATAAACAGTAGATAAGAACACAAATTTCATGAGGAAACAGCAAATGTAGATCAGTTTTCTTAATTTCTTTTACAGAATTGCTCGTCCTCTCTTGATTTTTGGGATAACTAATAACTACCCATGCAAGATCTGCTATTGCTTTGTTGAATTGTCCTGACTTTTTAACAGTAAATCGATTTTCCCCGACTTTTTCAGGCCCTGACATTTTAGGTCTGGGGGGAAGCAATAAACTGTTAGGTGCCTAGGTTCGAGTTTTCACTCTAATTCATAAAATCACAAAAGACTCCTTTCGATACAAAAATAATTCATAAATTACTGAAAACAAGTAGCGCCATGTTGCAAAACTGACGTACTAAGCAGGGCAGCTGATGTAAATATGGGGTATGGTGGCAATTTTGAACTGCCTTAAAACGGGATAATTTTAGGGAACCTTTGTCGAACCTCGTGGTTTTCCAGCATGTTCACCTTCATTTTTAGCAATACAACTCCCGAGCAATTTAACGAAGAAATGGGGGTTAAATCTTGAGCAGTCTACAAATTATAAAGCGTTCACATTCAGACCCCGTCAACGATACGAAGCACCCTGCCCAAAAAAAACCATGCAGTTGCCGCAATTCCCAAAAGATCGGCAGTCACCAGTTGCCTCAAGACTGTGAAATAAATGTTTCAGCAAGATTTGTTTTCTCTCAAAGAGGATAACTGGCTAAGCCAAACTTTCGTAGTTTCCCGTTAAAGGGCAGTGCTACGATCCACTTTGAATTACTAAGACGTAACCTAATTTTCTGTAAAAATTAACTTGATTAATGTATGTATATGAAACAACGGAAACACCTTAGTCGAAAGCAAATCTTACAAAGAACACATTTATTCTTCAAATAGCCGCATCTGGATTTACCACGGCAGATATCTGCTTCATGACCATCTTAGTGACTCCGTGGCAAATTTCGGGATTCAAGCGGCACGCGGTGTCCATTCGAGACCAGAGCCACGACAAGGGGCCTCAACTACCACATCACGGTGCGGCACAAGTGTCAGCGCCCCGCTCGTGCGGCCCTTAATACAAAAATGGTAATGATGCAAATAGTTGGGTCGCCAGGGGGGGATTATTCCTGAACCGCAACGTTATTTAGCATTAATGGTTATGTGGGGAGGGGGGGGGGGGGGATGGTTTACACACAGAAAGGTGGGGGAAACTGGTGACACGGGTCACCGAGTGTGTCTAGTGAGTGTAAAAGTGGAAAAAATTGCGTCTAAAAACCACATCCTCTATATATATAAAAAACCGTATACGACAGACACCCAACCAACCAACCTTTGAACCCCCCCGAACACGAAATTCGTGAACGACCCATGTGGGCCGTTTTAAAAGTTAACGGTGCGTACTGGGAGGATGAGGAAAGTGGACGAAAGGAAAAACAGCAGGTGTGAAGGTGAAAGAAAAACAATATGGACACAAAAAAAGAGGGCTTAGAAGGAGAAGAAAGAAAAAGCTTTAAAAAAATAACAAAAAAGGAAAAAAAAAACACTGTCATACCCAAAATATTCACTGGACCGACCGAATCCCGTTATTATGGTGTTTAAATATAAATTTCTCCCGTCTCGCTGCTTCGATTTTTCCACACCCCCTGGCCACGGTTCAGCGCTTTTTGGACAGGGAGAGCTCTGCACCAGATATTAAACAGGAGCAGCAGACGCAGCCTGCGAAGGTCGACGTCTCGGCATTTTTTCGAAGGAACGAAGAAAGCCCGTGGACAGTCGAGTGGCAACCAGCCTAGTTTTTTGAAGATTAGTCCTTACGATAATTATTGGTGAAAGTGACGAAACGGGTGTTCCCTCTCATTCTTCCACTCGCATCAACAACACGTCGTCCGAATGCAACTCCTCAATGGTGGCCAACGGAGCGAGCCGAATCCTGTTAATCTAAAATTGGCAAAAAACACGTGGTTACGGCATCAGCACAAATTGAAGTCGATCGGCCATGACGGGAAACTGCTCTCATCATGGCGCCAGTTTGAATGTCAATTTTGCTTTTCAGAAATAAATTTCATAAAAAAACATGAAATTTTCCAATTTTTCTTTCTTCAAAATCCAATATAGAAGAGGTTCCTCCACTTTGGCGCTACGAATCGAGGCAGTTTTCCGTTGCATGGACTTTTAGTTAACACGAAACACTTTCTTGTCAAAGTCAGCAGAAATTAAGCTGATGTCAACTTGCTAGTACTAAATTTTTACGAAGTTGTAGGATTTTTAAAAATTTTATTGCGAAATTAAAACAGCAGAAATTGTGTCAAATTTAAAAAGCCACGTCCTAAAGTAAAAAGTTCCCAGCGTGCTAAAATTCGTATTTATTTCCAGCTGGGGAGAATAATTCATCGCCAAGCAACTAACATTTTTGCAAAATTCTAGTTTGTCATTTATGCCCAAGTCCTGGATTTTTAAGAAAATTCACTGTGGAATGTCATTTTTTTTAATAGCTTTCAACATGTTGAAAATAAAATACAACGGTCCTGATCATTAAATATAAAATTTCGTAAGAGGTTTCTAGTATTTGGGTTAAACTAAAATTTAATTTCTTAGAATAACGAATTCGAATTTTAAAAAAAATTATGAAGCAAGAACGATTAAATTTAATGATTTAGCCAAAAGTTATTGTTTTGGCAGTAACGCAGTTTTAGATTTCATGCAAAGATCACAAATTAGGATTTTTTTTAAAAATGAAAGGAGAACGATTACATTTAAATGATTTACCAAGAATTATCTTATTTGGCAATTTTGCTGTTTTTGATTTTGCCCAAAAGAGCACAATTTCGGACTTGCTTTTTAAGCATGATGCCAGAAATCCAATACTTTGATAAATACAATCGAGAAAGTTCGTAGTTCATAAGAGAGTGCTTCGTGGTGAGAATTATAGTTAATTAGTAGACTATCAAACAAGCAGAAATTACGGCAGTTAGGTCAAAGTCATCTAGCTAGCGTTAATTAACTGAAAATGCTGGTTAACCAGGTTAGGAGAAACTGGCAAGATCTTCCACGTGGATGCGTTTTTAGTCACACGCCGACATCACCCAAAATCAAAAACCTGTATGTGTTTAAAACGTTGGTTGATAAATATTTCAGTTCGACCTTCGTGGCTCTCAACGGTCCTGCGTTCCAGTTGGCAAACAAAACAAAAACGCCCGCAATAACCAGAGATTCTGCGAAAGACACTTACCCAAAAATGCAATTCAAGCACAACACACCGAGGGACAAGCTGAGATAGAGAGAGAGAAGTGGAGGAGGGAAGACAGTTGAATTAAGGTGCATCCTTGGTATTAGCGGTGCCAGAGTTGGTTACGTTACGAAGGGGGCAAGTGGAAGAGAAAAACGATAAGCAACGATTACACACACAGTGACGAAATTGCCTAGTAATACAGGGTTCATACTACACTTTTCAAAATCATTTCCATGACTTTCCCTGACCAACCCAATAAATTTCACCGACTTTAAAAATGAATTCTGTACAAAAATATTCGAATATGGCCAGATTTTGACTATGGGGCCCCTCATCAGGGTTGAATCCAAGATTTTTTAAAGGGGTTGTAAGAAAAATACCATAGGTCCAATTTTTAGAAGAAGAAAAAAGCAGCAGTAATTCTATGTAAAGAATGTTCACTAATATTGTTAATTCGGAAACGATCTTAAATGAATAGTCTATGTGCCACTTTTGTTAAATAATATTAAGTACATAGATATCGGACCAATGTTGATGATATTAATTTAAAAGTTCGAAACGGTGGATTTTAAACATATTTCTGCGAAAAAATGGTTTAGGACGGTGGGTGCAGATTATAGAAACTTTTGCTAAAAATTGAAACAAATGGTGAATTAAGTCCGTGTCTTTGAGACAAAATTAGGAAACTGGCCCACAAATCATTGGTATGGTCTACACATTTGTTCAGTCATATTAATAGCTTAGATACACCTTAGGCGACACTTTTGAAAAAACCTACACCACAAATGATGAATTTTAGCCAAAACAAACAATCTTTTGACTGCAACCCAATAATTAAAATATCCAAACTAACATGAACGCCATAGTCGAACTGTTAGAAAATTGCAATGTTAACTTTGTTGCAAAATTAATAATCATATGCCAGTCATAAGAAGTTTCCCTGACTTATCAGAAAAAAGTGGCATTTTCCCCGACTCTCCAGGCTGGTACGAACCCTGTAATAATAAGCGAGAATGTACGAAAGACTTGGTGAAAAGAAAGCATGTCACCAAACTCGACAACAGAAAGGGCTTTGTATCGATCGAGCAAGCATCACAATTTCAGCGACGAGAATAACAAAACAGAATTGAGCATAAACGATGATTACATTAACGCTATCCTCAACTTCTTTTTAAGGGTTACCACAGAGATAAGATTTTCAATTCCCCTGCCTTTTACATGTTATTAAACAAATTTCCTTGACCACTGAAAATGCGAGAATATGACAATGTAAGGAATGCTATCTCTATAGCTTATTCATGGATCCCACTTAAATTCTTCCTGATTTTTTTAAAAGATATGAAAAATGGCGGGTTTTATCTAAAATTTGATTAAAATATAATGACAAATCAGTTGGCTTGTGCAAACTATCTAAAGTCCCCTGACATTCCCTAACTTTCCAGAAATTCAATCCTGTTATTACATATGATTAGGCGACAGAACACAAATTTTAATAAGGAAATGGCAAATTTAAAACTAACAATTTCATTATTAACTTCTTTCACAGAATTTCTTAGCATCTCTTGATTTCTACATTAGCCAATATCCAGCTACGCTAAATGTATCGATTTGTTGAATTTTCCTGCTTTTTTCGAAGTACACGTAAAGCCATTTTCCCCACTATTTTAAATGCCTTCCCAATTTCCCTGATAATTCCAGGTCCTCCAAATGAGTAGTTTTTTTCGGGCAGTTGGTTAACTTTATACCTAGTTCTAAAAGCGTAGAATGCTAGGGTCAGACTTTGGGCGTAATGCTAACTCACCAGGCATAATTTTGTTTATTAAGATTATCGGGTATACGTGCTAAACCCGATTGTTAAGCAACATTGCGATGCAGTGAAAACGTGCGAAACGAAGAAAACAAAAGCGCCAAGATGCTGAAAAAGATGCAGCGACAACACAGAAAAGGGCAGCTGCTAACCTCCTCTTGAGTCTGGGCGGAAGGAGGAGTAGGAAGAGGAGTAAAAGAGGAACCCGTGTCGGCGAGAGCCGCTGGGTTCGTTGGGGCAGAGCCGTCGGTATCTACCGGCCCAGCTGTCGGGGGAAACGAAAAACAGCACAAACAAAAGTGAACACTGAATCGAGATAAAAAAAACTGCAGCTTCCTTCCGCAACTATATAAAGCTCGCTCTCCCCTATCCCCACTAGGTAACAGACCAAAAACTTGCCGCAACCCCACTACGGAAGGAGGGTTAGTTTCCCCACAGCTTCCACCACGATTTCAAATAGGGTCCTTTTCGGCTCCACACTTACGCTTTAAATCAAGGGGCTTTCAACATGTGCTACGGTACCTTCGGCAACGCTCAAATCTGACGTCAAGATGGTGGTCTCGATGGTCATTATCGTCTCCTCGCGTTTCACCTCCACCTTCTGCTCAGTGTGCTCCGTGATCCGGGTCACGACGTTGTCTTCGGTGATGGTGGACGTGCTACAATCGAAAGCGTCGAGAGAGAAAAAACAATTACTTAGGTTTCCCAAATCTGGATTTCGGTGTCCTAAACGCTCAACGTACAACCGGACTATTGTAGCACATGTGAGAAGCAAATTTCAAAATTCTTTGCAAAATTCTTTAGGCTCGTCTTTGTCTAAGCGAAGATTTTACTATCGAAAATGTTGCCTTTTCCCAACGCCTTTACGATTCAGAAGCTTTCAGCAACTTTAAAAGGTTAAGTGGACCATACACTGCTAATAATGCAGTCTACTTTGACAAATATCAGAAGTAATACTGATTACTGACGATTATTTGAATTTCTGGATAATAGAGCAAGACGTATTCAGATACTGACAGTAAATTCGAGAAATATTAGAAGTAATACTGATTGTGTAAGGGGCAACACTAACTGAATTCCCGTTGAATGCAGATTACTGGCGATTATCTGAATTTCTGGAAAATGGAACGTCACGTATTGAGATACTGACAGTAATACTGGTCGTGCAAGACATAATAATGTTAGAATTATAATTAATCGAACGTTTTTTTTTGTGGTACACGGAACTTTACACCACCCAATCAGGTCCACGAAGACAGAGTTAAAATACTAGCAGTAATACTGATCTCGTCACATTGCAGGTATACTGCTGCATACTGTCAATACTGAGCTTTCTGTTTTTACTGGCAATGCAAGGTCAGCTATATGATGGCAACGTTTGAAAAAGGTTTGGAGGGAGGATTAATTCGTGCAACATGCAAACTGCGATGATGCACTCACGTTAGATGGTCCTTGACGCTATCCACCGTGATATCACCCGAGGAGGCATTTCCCCCTTCTAATCTACTATCGGAATTCTCATCCTCTTTCGTTTCGCTGAAAATCAGTCCAGAAATTAATACGGGTTCCCCTTGGTTCACTACCCTACACAACGCTGCCATTCTCCCCAAACTCACTTCAAGTCAGTGGGTGTCGCCGTGGCCTCCTCGTCGATGTCCGGCAACTCCTGCGTCGCTTTGTTTGTGTCGTGGTTCCAACGTGGCGCGCCGGCTGGCAGATCTACGACGAATTTGGGCATGGTGAGGTTACTGGCCGACAAGGAAAAGCGCTGGAACTCGCTGGACGAGGTCAGGAAGAAACCCTGGCCCTGCTTGGTGAACACCAGGCTCGAGATCCCACTAAAGGAAAAAGAAGAACCGGAAAGTGAGCCCAACGTTGTTTAAAAAAGGACGCAAACCGAAATTTATAGTAGAACTTTCACGCAAATACATTTTATGCCAAAAAATGAATCAGGTGGCAACCCTGTACTCAAGGACAATGGTCTGTCACCCAAGAAACGACTTTGTCTCCCACCAGTTTCACTCGAGCGTGCTTTCTTCAGTGAAGTGTTATTTTTTTTTTATTTTTCCAAGACGAACGTGTTTTTATTATGGAGACTTATTTCGCTGCAAATCTTTATGAAAATATGACAGGAGTTTGAGTTTCTTCAGTCCGCTGTTCCAACAGTCTGCTGTTCGATAATATCGTGACCTGATACAGCTTTGACCTTGTTGCACTATTCAATGCGAATGAACGAGAATTTGTCGGTTTTTGTGAAGTTTAAACGCAAAAATGAACACCGAAATTCTTAAAAATGAAAAAGCTGCCACAACTCCGAAAAAAATACCCTCAAGCGAGACTGGCGGGAGAAACTATTGTCCACGAATATCAGGTTGCCACCTGACTAATATTTTGGCAGAAAATGTAATAGCGTGAAAGTTATACTACTTTTCAATAAGGGTTGCGTCCTTTTCTAAACACCCTGAACTTGGTGATTTCGGGTTCGTACTTGATATCCTCTCTTCTGACACAATGGCAGTTGAGCTGGCGGCGCAAATCGGGGATGCTATAGATGGCCAGGTCTCCCTGGTTGGTCAGGCAGGTGATGCACGCCTCAACGTGGTTGGGGTCGCTCCTGCTCTTGTAGTCGAGGAATCCGATCTTCCTGAGTCGAGCGCCCTCGCGAGCGGTCAGCTTGAACTTGCCGTACGGCTTCAGGCTCGGCAGGGTGAAGACCTTGAACTGCTCTTCCGAGCAGATGACCACGCGATGTCCTCCGACGGCGTTCGTCTGCGTCTTCACGTCCACCTCCGGCAGTGGCGTGCTTGTCGCATCCACCACCGAAATGGCGACGACTGGTGCTCGGTGCTTCAGCTGGATCTCCTTGCCCAAGCGGCACGAGACTGCGGCTTCGTTGCGCTTTTCGGCTGCAGGCAGCCCGATGGTGAACACGTAGATGGCGCCGCTGTTGGTCCCTGCCCAAAGCGTTGGCGTCTGTGATACGGCTATGGGTGGAAAGCAAATTTGGTTACGATTCCCAATTTATGACGGCCAATTGTGGAAACAGATTGTTTCGTGACATGGAAGGTGCCCCATAGGAAAATATGTTGACTATTAATAATTAAGGCGACATTTCCTAAAATAAAGTTACCCGGAATACACATTATAAGGAATTTTAAGCTCAAGCCGTAAACAGCATTTTTAAAAGAATACCCATGATCAATCCATGGAATAAAATATTGATACTGAAAAATTCTAGGTTTCCATTCAAATTTCCTGAGTTTTCCAGGTATTCGAGGTTGGTAGACACCATAGAAACATGACGAAAACAAGAGTAGGGTTTGGACCGGTAATTTTCGAACGAATAAGTAAGTGAACTGGTCGTGAACGTGCTTACTGTTTACAATGTACGTCTTGGCGAGATACAGGCATCGGACCATGGATCCGGAAGAGTCATCCGAGCCTCTAGCTTCGATTGCTCGTTCAATCGGCTTTGGTTCTGGAATCGATGCAACTTCGACGTGTTTCTCAATCGGAGTCGCAGTACTGGCCTCGATCGGACTTCGGCTGCTGCAGATTGAAAAATAAATTTTTCAGCAAATTACAGCAATGTTACGAACAACAAACAAAACACCACAAGACGAATAAATACCCACCCTTCTCTTTTTTCGCCAGGAACCGGCGATTTGTCACCGCCTCGCCTTGACCGTCCCCTCCTAAGGCGTCGGAAGGACTCCCTCAGTGATTTCTTGAACGACTTTCTCCTAGACATGGTCGTATCACCTGCCCCGGTCAAATCTGTGACGATAGAGCAGAGTTGCAGCAACCGACAAAATAAAGAGTGCAATGATGAGAGCACCCATTGAAGATCAATGATGTAAATTCAACAATTTGCTTTTGCTACTAAAAAAGCTTTTGCAACTACACTTCTCATGTAGTATAATAAAAATTAAACGGGATCCCAAACTCTTTATTTCAAACAAATGGCCAAGTCAAAATTCACCTGCATGTTTCAAACAAAATTCAATAAAACCAAGACAAACTTGAACACTCCATTCTTACCATTGGGATTCAGCGTGCATCTGGAGATAACGGTCTTATTTTGCAAGTAATCGAAAAGCCCAAATCCGTGACCGGTACCAGCACCAATCCTACGACAATAGTTTGAACAGTTAGAAAAACAAATCAAGAACGCCGAAATTTTAATTCCACCGACTCCCATACTCACAATCCCCATTCTGCTTTGACGACCAGCGACGTTACAGCTGCGGGTGGGTGAATCTGCATGACTACGTCGGTACGGAAGCCCGGGGCGAACTTCAGCAGCCCGTTCTTGAGGGTCAGTCGGTCGTGACCTTTCCACACAAATCCGTCTCTGTCGCTGACGATGTTTGCCACAGAGGACTAAACAGGAGTGGAAAATGAGACAAGCTTTCGAGATAACCCAATCGTAAGAGATGTTGACCGTTACCTCCACTTCCTTTTCTGTTTCCTCCGCGAAAAGGCTCATGACGAGGACTTGTCCTGCCGTCCCAGCCACCACCAGCGTCTCGCTGCTCGGGCACAGGATGATCTTGCGGATGGCCAGTCGCGGATCATCGCTGTACGGATCAAAGCAGCCCACCTTAATATACCCGAAAGGAAAATGAATGAGTGTTCGACTGAAAAATGGCGCCAACAATCAATGCCAATTTCATTGACCAAATCTTATTAATTTCCGATGAAAATGTTGATGTAAGTAAAATTAACTTTATTTGCAACACTACAATTAAGTATATTTTTTTGTATTTTTCTGCGCAACTGCAACACTTCTTGGTGAATTGCCTCTGCTTCCAAGCAGCTTTTCAGACCCTCTTCTTTGATTCCATAAAGTCGAAATTCAACATTTTTTGATTGTTTTCTCTGATTTCCACCCGATTTTCCCTGATTTAATGGACAAAATGTCAACATTTTCCTGACCGCATTTCATTTCCCTGACTTTTCCTGACGGTGAGACCCCTGTGTATAGGATTTAAAAAAGCAAGAAAAAGGTTCGATTTTATCCCAAATTTGTGTAAAAGATGAGGACTGATCAATTGGATGACGCAAGCTATCTCAGTTTTCCTGACATGTCTCTGATTTTCCAGAAAGTGTGAACCCTGTAGGAGAACAAACCTAGGGGCACCTTTTCTCTCGTACCTTTTTAAACGGCGGCCATTCTTCAGTCTCATCCGCCTGATTGTGCTCGTGTCCCTCCTCGTTGGTGAACAGATTCGAAGTGCTCAGCTTGTAGAGCGGCTTCAGCGAAATGCCAGAAGCGTCCCAAAAGCGTATTGCTCCATCTTCATGTCCTGTTAGCAGCAAATCGCGCCCCTTCGTAGCTTCGACTAGATTTTTCCCACCAGTTATGGGCCAATCCTATGAATACGATAACATATGAGAACGAAGCAGTTGTAAATACGAAATAAGGAAGCATAGGGACACACTGGCAGATGTCTCCACTTGACCGAAAAAACTTAATCAAGATAAATAACAATTGCTTACACGGCTGGAGCAGGGTTCCTTGAGCTGCAACTCGCCAGCATCCACCAGCTTCTTCCACAAGCTGTCCGGAATATTGCTGCAGTGCTGCGCGGACGTCACGGCTGACGAATGTAGAGAGGCCAAGTACGGCGCCTTGTACGGAGACCAATTTTCGTCATGCAGATCCAGCACCACGATTTCCTCCTCGGCAAGGACCACCAGCGAGTGCGGGTCGTCCCATTCTAAAGACAAGTCGAAAACACAAATACTCAAAACATGTAATACGAAATAGCACAATAGGGTTCATACCAAAATTTGCAACTCAATTTCCCTGACTTGCCAGTTAAAAAATGTCCCACGTAAATAAAATTAACTTTATTTGCAACACTACTCGAGATGTTTGATTTCTTTTGTCGAGCAAAAACAAGATTTTTGCAGATGTTATGCAAAAAAAATGCGAATTTTAGGGGGTGTTCCATATACACTGGAACACCATGTATGAGTTATTCATAACCATGTCTAAGATCATACATGTACAGTCATATTGAAATCGATATACAGCCCACCTAACCTAAATGTACATGTAGCAGTAAGTTTGTTCAGCCAGATGAACAAACCAAGTTAGGCACAATACTATAATTGGACCAAACGTGCTTCAGAAAAGAGACTTTCAGCTTATGTTCCCTGACTTCACCTGATTTTCCCTGACTTAATGGACAAATTATCAACAACTCCCTGACTTTCTCTGACAGTATGAACCCTGCACAAACGATGACAAACAAGAGACTCACCGCATTCACTATCTGTATCGGAAATTGTGAAGAAGTCCACTATGCGGGAAGTAAAGTCGAACACGACGTGCTTGTTTTCTCCATTGATGACGGCAACCGTGTGTCGGTCTCCGTAGCTGGCTCTGGGCATTCCACCAGCGAAAATAATGAAGCCATCACTGCATTTAAGAGAAATAATTTAAGAAATTGTCATACAAACGTATGTTTTTTAAAAATAATAATGAAAGAATTTTTTAAGGATTTTAAAAAAAAAAACTGGATCACCAATAATGCAGTTCTTGTCTATTTTAGAAAATTTTAGAAATATAGAGCAAAACTTTTACTTAATCGCAAATACTGAATTTTAGGGGACATGGTGGAATTGATTATCGTGTCAATCATTTCTGCGCAGATTTCTCAGAATTATAGCAAACAAGCACAAAATACAATTTCGAAACTAAAAAATTCCATGTGTCAATTAAAATTCCGTAAGGTCTCCAGGTTGCTGGTCACTAAAAGTTATAATTTTCAAACCGTTCAAGGTTCTAGGTCAATTTTCAACATTCGACAGTGTTCAAAAATTGGTCCAACTTACGTTTTGGCTGACTTCCAGAGCAGTTTATTGATAGCTTTGCACGGGAATGGGCCGTAGGGCGTCGTAGGCCCCTCTTCGGGTTTGGACGGATCGGCGGCGTTCCAGATGATGTAGCTGCCGTCGTTGTGCGAGCTCATGAAGCGATCGCCTTTTCGATGCCAGCAAACAGACTCCAGTTGCTGCGTGCCAACGTAGGTTTGGTCAGCGACAAGGTGTTCGTTGTCCCAGAGCACTAGCAGCCCGCGGTTGTATCCGATCAGGATTTTATTGGGGGAGTTCGGGTGTTCGGCGATGGCTTCCACGGCACCAGGATTGACTCGATAGTCGTCGGGAACACTGAAGTCAAATTGGACTTAATGTTAACGAGGACTCAGGATGGCCAGGCAAATGTCAAGAAACGCAGAAGATAAAAAAATTAAGGTTCTGCACATACTTTTGCATGACTACATCCTGATAGATGATCTTTTCGTCAATCTCGAAGGCTTTTATGTTCAGCAGATATATGTTTCCGCCCTCCGTGCCGATCAGTAAATGTTCGCCGTTCAGCTGCAGGCAGCATGTGGAAATCTTTTTCAATCTGCAACAGAAATTGGCAGTATTAACAACATTGCACAAAGATTCAGCAAACAATGTTTATCCTCGTACGAAAAGCTAATCCAAGCACAGTTATAAAATTTTGGCGCAAAGCAAGCAGAATCAACAAGTGCAAGAACCGAAACTGAGGTGATTTTGGCATCCGTTCAACAATTTCATAAATTAAGCCATTTGTATGAATGCCAAATATCTTGGATTTACCAGCAAGATAAGGACGATGAATACAAGCTATTTCAACACGTTTCAGTTTATGCGTGACTTAATTTAGGATCATTACAATTTTTATTCTACTAAATGAGCCTTAATTTGAATTTATTAAGTGTCTTCAATTTAGTTTCAGACACAATGACATTAATTTAGGATCATAACAAATTTGATGCTCCTTAGCAAAACTAAATTTTAGTGCAATAAACAATTTTCAATTTACTCCAAGGCCTGTGACAAGTACATTATTTAAGAAAAGAGACAACTGAGCCCACCTTCCTTCCAAAGAACATGTTTTAACTTTCTCCAAGACTTGCTTTCCATCCTTGGAAAGAATTTCCCAGAGATGCAGCGAGTTATCGTCACAAAGAGTGATGAAGCGACCCTAAATACAGAGGTAAAACATTTTAGGCCACGAGTCAGCAGATCAACTTTGAGATTCAATGCGGATAGAATATTTTACCTGATTTGGTAAGGCGAATATTTGCGTTACCGAACTGTCGTTCCCGTGATGCCCGTAAAATTCAACTCCCGGGCTACCATAGCTGTTGAAGTCGATTAAGGGTAACATATTTTGCAAATACAGTCAATTTTGAGCTTCACACAAATTAACTAGCATAAATGCATAAAAAATTGATTAACCTGAGCTTCAAGACTAAGAAATTGAGCGATGAGTACCAAGAGCACATAATCCTTTGCCGAACATTTAATACGCCACTGATTCGACCATAAATTGGTAACGTTAAGTACAACCCGTTTAACCTAATATCCTTGGGTCTGGTGCTGAATATTAGTTTGAACAGATTTAAGGGGTGGCCAACAACTTGGAAACTACTTTTATTAGCTGTAAACATGGCGGCTCCACAAAACAGGCACCCTGGAAATTTAGACAAAAGCTTAGTGGTTCAAATTTTGCTAGTGCATGCATTTATAGGGCGTATCTTTGATATTTTTCCTCCTCGTTTTATATTTTGCCAAATTGTCTGGCATTACGAGCTGTAGTATTAGTTGTGGGGCTAATAAAAACAAATGCAAAAAATACAGAATATCAGGTTATGGATGTTTTTTTTAGATTTAACATGGGTCCCACGTTGGGACTGGCACTTGACATTAGTTTAGTTGGCATACAGTGATAAGAGAAACATCACAGGCTCAATGAAAATTACACAAAAATCTCTGCATCTATTTAAAAACTACCCAACATTTTCGCTCCCTAATGAGGGTCCAGGTCTTTCAGAAATGACACGAACAAGGATACACTTTGATAACTCCCGTCCTGGTTCCAATGGCCATAAGGCACAGCTCAGGATCCCAGGCCAATGCGCTCGGTCGGTGAGGGAATCCATGCTGGGTTGTCTAAGATAAAAGAAAGATAAAACATGAAGGAAACTAACAAAACCTAAGAAAGGAAACCATGCAAAAAATCAGTGTTTTATCTCACTCCAGATTAATCTGACAAGGCCACGCTTCTGTCTTCGAGAGGTTAAAAAGGCCTTTTCATTCTCAACTTTCCCCTATCCAATTGATCAAACTGCTGAATTTTGCTTTTCTCTCTCTCCCTTCCATATTATCTATTATCGAGCACTGAATGGCAGGCATTTTCAGGGTCCCAGCCATCTATGATGCATTACTCGCAACTGATAAGCGTAAGAAACCTCAGTGCATGTAATGACAGATGCCCAAAAAATACTACTCCAGGGAGTAAGGACCCCTTCATGTTGTGTTACTCATTCATCTGATGCGCAACTCCCGAGACGATACTGATGGCACTGAGAATTCAACCATTATCCGGGTTATGAAAACACCATCAATGCCATATCAGAAGGCCTGCATTATGTAATTCGTATAAACATCAACATAAAATCCTCTTTCCCAGAGGCTCTATTCAGGTTATCTTATCTGGGTGCCGAGAATTTGATGTAGCAACGCAAGTAAACATGGACGATGAAACAGAAAAATAAAACTTGCATCAAGCAAACCCGACCATTGTGAATATCCTGACTCGCAACTTATACAGGGTTCATAACAAAATTTGCAACTCAATTTCCCTGACTTTCCCTGACCAAATCTGATTAATTTCCCTGACTTATCAAATAAAAAATGTCACATGTAAGTGAAATTAACTTTATCTGCAACACTACAATTAACTATTTTTTTGTATCTTTCTGCGCAACAGCACCACTTCTTGGTCAACTGACTCGGCTTCCAAGACAGCAACTTTTGGGGCCCTCATTTTGGTTTCCTTACCTTAACAAAATGTCAACATTTTCCTGACGGTATGAACCCCGCATGATGACTAATCAATTGGCATTTTCAAGAATTTTCAAAAACCTCCTGAGATTTTCAACGATGTTGACGAATTTCCCCACCTGACTTTCCCGACTTAATGGACAAACGTCAACATTTCTCACACTTTCCTTGACTACATGCTAAAACGAAGCCATGGAATGAAATATTGTCAATACACGTGCTACAGTGTACGTGCGAGGTCACAACTACACGTCTCCTTGAAACTTCATTAAAAAGTTCTCCAAATTAACGCGACCGACACAATTAGCTTAATAAGCTGGACGGGGGAAATAATTGTGGGCATCATCGTTCCAAAACTAACAACCTTCCTATGACTTTGAACAATTTCCCTCAATGTTTGATGCAGAATATGGACGATTTATTTGGCATATACAGCATTAAAGTGCAACAAAATCTTCTAAGGATAAAAAAGCCAGAATAATGCCATAAAATTTGCAACAATCATGCATATCTGTTACTGTACCTATGCAGGACAATAACACAAAAATAACGTTATCTTTGTTTCCAGTCATTATGGTCGCTCATTGTTTTGCTAAGAATTTCAAAAGCTCAATATTATTTCAACACTAAAAGAGTGTTCTTGTTTGAACTAACCAAACCAGATTGTCCGTCTCTGACGGGCTCCATTCCTAGTTAACGGATAACTAGCTACGACAAATGCATACTGTTTTTGTTCAAGTGCATTGACTTTTTCAAAGTAAATCCACTTTCCCTGACATTTCCAAGTTTGGGGAACCCTGGTATATTTATGCAATACCATTTTTCCCCGGCAAGTTTAGAAATTACCAATTTAAGACAAGTTTCATAAACCCATGCTGGTTTCCTAGAAAAACGCAAGCCATCTAATATTTTGTGAAAAAGCTTTGCTGAAATTTCACCAGCGGATGCAGGTGAGAATAGTTTCAACAATTTTAAGCATCAAAAGCTTAGTTTCTAGGATACACCGAACCACAATCCAGTTTTCGGATTTTCCTCAAAACTTATTTCAATGACGAAACCTGGGCAGGACAGGTTTCGACCGAAGGATTGGCATACTTTTCCTGGTTATATGGCTTCGAGTGTTTGCTGTGCCAGTGGCATTACATCACGAGTCTCTCAGGGTGATAATTGTGTTTTGTTTGGCTTACTGCGAAGATAAGCTTGTTTGCAAGGCATTTCACAGCCGAGCAAAACAATGCCAACGAACAGAGGAAAACGTCTCGGCTATCTCGTCACAATCCCATTTCTCGTCGTTTTCATTTGTCCCACACGTTACTCCAGACATATTCGGGTCAATCCAATGCCTCGTCATCTTGAATTTGGATTCTGAAAGATCTAGTCCTAAGGGTCAGAACATGGTCGAATTAACAAACGAGTACAGCCTTAACAAATTCCCACAACTGGTGACAGTAAATCTGGAGCTGCTGGAAAAATTCCTTCACCCCACAGGTGATGACCCTAACAGCTGCACCACCAACGCTAGATCGAGTCTATTTTCAGTGGCAATTCGGCTTAACTGGGCTGCCCGACTATCATTTACCATTCAGACTTGGTGTGGAAAAATACTTCGCTTATAACGGGGTTCTTAGCACCCATTACCGCATTACAGGGTGCCACAGCGACTGCATCACCTCCACATCGTTATGGTGACCACAATTTCTGAAATTGAAATTACCTGGTTTTTTAAGGTCTTCCAGGGTCATATTCTAATTTTTCTAGGTTAAAAAAATTATATTTTACAGATTTAATATTGGCCACAATTCTACTAAAAACTATTTTTAATAATAATAATAAGGAGAATTTATTTGATAAACGAAAACTCAAATGGATTACTTTCAGCTAGCATTAGCAAACAAACTTATCCCAATGAACTACCAGAAATAATGAATTTTAGGTATAATTTCCTCGGAATGTTTTTGTTTTCGGAAATAATAATAAGAGAAATTGTTGAGGCATTTTTTATACAAACTAGACCATGGATAATGCAATTCTAGACCATTTTGAAAATCTCAGAAACAATAATATTGACAGAAATTAGCGTCATAGGCGAAACATGGACACAAAATTACCAGAAATAACGCATTTTAGGTGTAACCTGTCAAAAGCGTTTTCCAGAAATATTAATGACATAGGCACCATTTACAGCAAGTTTCATTTTTTTTAAATTAAATCACCAATAATGAAAAAAGCAAGATAAATTTAGGAGCGCTATAGGCAAAATTTTTAAAAAACAATCACTAATGCTGGCTTTTAGGGGGAATGGAACACAATAGAGCACATTTCTCATACAGAAAATTCCTGATTTCAGTTCAAAATTCCCCGCGTTGTTCAGGTTGAATATAAAAACTCTCCGAGGTTTCCCGATTTTCACCATGTGTAGTCTATCCAGTGGTAACAGTTTGTCATTACCCAGATGCATTCCCAATTTTGGGTAACCTGCCCAAGGTTTAGGAATGTTGGAGTACAGGAGTCTGGAGAAGTTATGAATATATGTACCAACATGTTTCTAAACCCAGCAAGAAAAATCAGCCCGACACAACACGAGCAATGGACAGCCGCAATTTCGTGCATCATTACAGTGACGACTTAGTTTAATGATATGCATTATTGGGAGAAGACTGATCGGTTAGGGCCAATAAACTTACACGGTCAGGGTGAAGGTGCCCAGGTTTACAAAACTCGTTTTGGTCCCTGCGCAACTTCGGCAATATGTCCCGAAGCCGCTGAATTGGGCAGCTAGACAATACGAGTGAGTTGCTACTTTTACTGACTTCTCTGGTAGAGAGGGTAACAATTGTGGGAGGTTCATAACAACTGGTATGTGTGCATTTGAAATTAAGTGGTGGAAGACTCGGGTTGAAAAAGGTCTTTTTCCAGCGACCACCAGTAAAAAATGCGTGCTGCAAGACCTCCGCAACCATCACCTTTTTTAATTTCCTTTTTTTAAAGAAAGGTAAATCGAAATCGAGTTTACGTAACCGGTCTGACGAGTTGACACCAGATAGTGAGAGTTGCCGATGCCGAGTGCGCCGAGAGAAAAAAGGAGTGAAATAAAGCCAAGTTCAAAATCACGGAGTGTTGGTTATTACTCACCTTATTGAAGGCAAAAAGTTCCTTCTGCAGTTTCAGCCTTTCGGCAGTGGGCTGGTAGCTCTTGCCTCTGATGAATTTCAACATTGTCGGAATTCAGCGAGTGGCTGCTAGGAGTGAGAAGAGAAAGGAAACAAAAAACTAGTTAGCGAAGGTTCGTTCAACCTGTACGATTTATTTAGAGGTAGAGGTTAGCTCCCGAAACACCGTATCGTTACGTCTGCGGAGAAACGTGTGAAGGACGAGGAAAAACAATCCAGTAATTCACCTCTGCTCAACGGGGAAGGGGGTAAAACGTGTCTAGGAACGTTACCTATGTGTTATTTACGGTCGTTACCAGCTTGCGCTGCTATCCAAATTTAAGGAAATTAAAAAAACGGGTTTAACTGCAGAAAGATGCCGATAACATCATCCACTTCCAGCAGCATCGATGACTATCCCTACGGCACGGAAGTTGAATCACTGGGTTATTCTTTATTGACGTTTATGAATTACGAAAAAAATTATGCTCATTTCATTCGAAACACCGTGAAACATGGAGCACCAGTTTCGCTGAAATGCCAATGCTGCGATTGGTTTTGTTGGCTTGAATTGGTTGTGTGCTTGGCACGCCTGACATTCTTATCTTGTTAATTTCTAAGAGCACAATAACCGAGCAATAACATTTATGATATACAGACCACATGTTTTGACATCCTTGTAGGGTGTTTTAAACGTACCAGTATTATTGGGAAACGATCCAAGGGTAAGGGAGAAACACAAACCAAACAGCGATTTTCAACAGAACTTGTTCAGATTGACTTTGTTTCCTGCAGACAAGTGCTAACAATGTACGTCTGAAAAATATTTTCAAATTGCATCTTGAAGGAAGACGTATCAAGAACGTGGACTACGTCGTGCCAAGTAATGTTAATCGACTTGTTTCATAAGTCAAGGATGACTGGGGGAGCAAACATGAAGTAGGAAGTGTTAAAATTAAATAGTGAACCATTACCGGTGATTGGAATGGGATAAAATTCTCCATTCACAAATTATTTGAAATTGCGGCCAAGTTAACCAGCTTGGTCACAAAAGTGCAGATGAACCTTCACTTCATGGCACAAATTTCTAGCAGTCAACACGATCCATTAGGCCTACTGCATTTTATCCAAATCAATGGTCAACACCATAATGTTTGCGCACACATAGGCCTAGTGTACGACTTAAGTGGACACTTAAGTTTACGTGATAGTAGACACCTAGAGAACCTCAGATAGTTGCTCCGATAGTAAATTCTCGACATTAACTCTGTGAACAGTGTCCACTTGGTTTTTGCCAGCCTCCGCTAATAGTTAACGACACGAAATAACTACAAATTTGTCCGAGAGCAACCTCCAACTAGGCTACTCGAAACAATATGGAATTGCGATTTAATATCCGAAAGGGAAGGGGAGCCTACACTGTCAGTATTTTTGTCATCATTCCGATACTGACAGCAAGTTATCCAAAAATTCGGATAATCGTCGGTAATGAGAACAGAACTTCAATACATCAGTACGGCGCCCATTACAAGATCAGTATTTCCATCCAGATTTGTTGAAGTTGACAGTATTGCTAGGCAATCGCATTAAGCATCGGCAATGCAGTAGAACCTGTCTGAATTAATATCCATGGTAAAACTAATGGCAGGTGTTGCACTGATGTAACTCATGTTAAATCTCTTACATCTCCATAACCTGATATTCAATCACTTTTGCATCGGTTTTTGTCCGTCCAACAAAAGTTTTGCAAACTGGTGCAGACAATTGGGCAAAATAGGGTAGTTTCACCAATAGTCTGCCACCCCACATTAGTCAGCCACTATGTATTAAAAACACATAATAACTAGCACGTAGTTAATGAGTGAATTTCTTGTGTTAATTAACCACACCATAGTACTCATTCACTTCCATTCCATATATGGTTGGGTTAATTAACGGAATAAATTAACCATAAGTGTTTTTAGTACATAGTGTCTGAGTAATAGGGAATGGTGGGGGAGGTATTCTGGCATCCCTCTAAACTCTCTAAACTAATATTCAACACCCAACACCAGTCCCTAGGACATTTACATTAGCTCAGACAGGTTCTACTGTTACTGTATCAACAAATGGCAGATGAGATTCGTTGTAAAATTACCGCCAAGGTGCGAGCGTCGACGTGTCGAAAGCTGTCACTCATCATGTTTGTCACGTTTACAGAGCTAGGCGAACACACATCCAGCGTTGAATACGTCGTGGTTGGCACTTTATGAACCCCATGGTTTGTGTTTACCTATGACTATGATGTGTAGCAGGACACTTTATGACGGGCGCTTGACGGGCACTTGAGTACAGTACAGTACACTTGGAAGAGTACAGTAACTCTTCCAAGTGTACTGTACTGTGCTCAAGTCTACTGTACTCTTACCAAGTTTAGCAAGGTTGGTGTTTACTCCCATGGAACTTGCAGTCGACCGCACCGCCACTGAGCGTCGCACGCGCCAACGAAATTCGGCGTTCCATAAAATGGAACAACAAGTTCTGTTCGAAAGAGAATTCTTACTAGGCAAATTCCCCGAGGCTGTACAAAACTCAATAAATGAGATATTCAAACGCTGAAGGGCTTCAAACGAAGGCAGAATCAGAATTTAAAAACCACGCAAATGTTTGCCCACATTTGGGAACTTGCGGATCAATAAGGCACGAGCAAAACCAGCGTTCCAAATGCGCCCAACCCACAGAACGAAGCGCACCAAGGTCGCAATTTCGCACTCCGGACAACGAAAAAACGCTACTCGAACTTGGGTTATAAATCGGGGTCCGAACTTCACCCACGGGCTGTTGGTGCGGGTGTTGGCCGTGCCCAAACAATGACGGTCAAGAGTGTGAGCCACGTTCGGCCAATTCGGCCAGGTCAAGCTGGTGCGAAAACGTGCAACGCACTTACCTCGAAATGGTTCGCGTCTTTCCCGACTCTCAGATTTCTTCGCGATTTTCCACCTTTTCGATTAATCCAGTAATAATCCGGTAAAAACACCCACCCCTGAGAAAAGCCGACTTGAACACTGCATTCGAAAAACTACAATAGAACGCTACTTCACCCGACCGAGTATCCGTCCGCGCGTCAGAAGCCCGTTTTTCGACCTCCGAGCCACGCCGAAAGTACCTCGACTCGATCGGCACATTTTTAATAACGCAGTTTCGTTATAAAACAAACGTCGAGTTAATTCGATGAGCAGTTTTTGATAAAAACGCGATTTGGTCTGGGGACTACTTTCAGCAGCGCGCGAACACGGTCGTGAGGCGGTCGCATTTGACCGCGATGACTCATGGGAAATTGTCAAAGTCGTCCACGTTGAATTTCGCAGCTAGGTTTATCGAATTAACAAATTTCGAGTAATTAAAAACGGTTGAGATTAATAAACCCTCTAGCCTACTATTTGGTGGACGCGGCTGGTGCGGCAAGCGCATCCTGAAACAAAGGAAGGCGTGGGTGGCAATTATGCTGCTGGGGGCGTGGGCGACTTTATCCATTAATAAAAGCTTAGCAATGTGGTTTTTCACGTAATATCACTTCGGCCAGCTTTGGCATTCACGATCATGAACTTTTGAGTGCCAGGGTGCGTCTTGGAACAGTTCGAGATGGGCCAGCCCCACAAAATAGCTTGAATGACAACTTAGGCGCCGCCATGTTGGGAGTCAGGCTTTCCAGCAGCGCTGTGGAAGTGAACGCAGTTTTTCCAACTTTGAACTTTGCTCGCATCGAATAATCGCTCCTCAAATACCGAAAACATTTCCATCAAATGGTGAATTTGTTTAATGCATGAAGCCGGTTTAAGACCCAAATCGCGGCCAGTTGGCAATTTCCTCATTTCAAAGTAATCTATTTCATATAGGAAATTGAGTCGGCAGCCATGTCGAGACAGATTTTCCCCCACCTAATGGTCTGCATATGCATTCTTTCAAAATTTAACCTACGCTCGCATCGCGATGACTCGTTTCGTAATTTTAACGCGGTATAATAATTTGTTACGTGATGTGATTTGCAGCCTGCCAAGAAATTAATTTATAACTTTGTAGCAATTTTGTTTCTGCAGGCAAATCTTGATTTGCGTTCAATTACAAGGTGTCACCCCAATATCCGGGGATTAAAGGATGTTCAAGTATTGTCATCATCTTGCGGAAGGGGTCAACCAAATGAGGTCATCATTACAGTTTATAAAACACTGGATTAAAATCCATCATTTGTGATCCAGTTTTGATAAAAAAATTGCTTATGACATTTTTTCATATCATTTGCTACTTTATTACTTATGGACTAAAATTCATAATTTCTTATCAGTATTTTTGGAAAAAGTTGTTTCTTATGTACCATTACACTCAGGCTCCCCCAAAGATGAAATTTTCAACTTCCATGCAAAAACATGACATTTGCTGATGAAATGAGTGTTATATTTATTTCCTATCATCGTATATAGAGGTAGAAAAGATTTTCAGAAGAAAAAAATAAATTTAGATGTAACGTTTTTGCCTGCCATCTCTTGACTTGTGCTAATCAACAGCTAGCCATGTAAAATTGATAGTTGATTTGTTGAATTTCCCTGACTTTTACAAAGTAAATCTATTTCCCCCAAGGCTTTTCCATGTTTTTTTCACTCTCCCTTACTATTTCAACGAAATTCACATGCAACAACAATTTCAGCTTTTTCAGCTCTGGAGGAACCCTGACAATGTTTATATACGTTCCGCATTACAATGAACTGTGCAATGTACATGTATGTAACAATATATACAGTATACTTTGGGAACGTTCTCCCCCAATTTGAGATGATGACATAATACTCGAACGCTCCCCTATAACCAGCTGCACTCAACGAGCCATACATGCAGTTTTTATCCGAGTTCGGAAGTTCCCCTGACAGGCTCCCCAGTTTTTTTTCATGGATTTCGGGTTATGGTTATCGTCACGCAAGAATAGCATCGAGTGTGGAAAGCGTCAAAAAGCGCACCAGAAAAGCCCCAGTTAGGATCTTAGGTGTGTATAAATACACAAACATCGGTTTTAAAATGACACTCAATAGGCGAAGAGCATGAAAAACGGCTAGGAATGCGTGAAAATTTGGGATGGTGAGGGTGTGAGGGTGGGGAACGCATGAAGTACATCCACCAGATGGCGCTGCCGTGCCATGAGTGGTGGTGTGACATTTTTGCTGTGGTTGGAAACTCACCGATAAGCCGGATTAATCCGTCAATGGATTAAGATAATCCTGTCGATGACAATCACGAAGAACATCAATCGATCGTGATTTCACCAAAGGTGACTCCAATGCATGCGTATCTGAGTTGAGAAAAAAAAAAGAAAAATTCAGTACAAAATCGTGACTTTCAGAAATATGTATCCAATTTAGCGAAATTTGTATCAAAGTTAGCTTTTCGTTGAAGGTTACAGATAGATAAAAATGGATATTAGTGATAATGGCCAGTTTTTGCAAAACTGGTTCATGAATGATGGATTTCAACCTAAATTTTTGTTTAAAAATGATGGCTCAGTATTTCGCTGACTACCCACTTCAAGACTCCAGGAGGTAGTGATATCATGCTTGAACGTTTCCTGATTTCGAAAATATTGTAAATTGCATAAACCAATCTTGCCGATGCTCACATGTTTGAGTAGAATATAAAAAACATTAAATAATTATAACAGTATGTTTATTTATAAAAATGCACAAAATATGAGCATAATATTTGAACGTTTCCTAATTTATTAAAGCTATAGTAATTACGTAATTGTAAGCTTATAAACCCATGTTCAAGAGATACAGCACAAATAATCATTAGGAAACAGCAAATTTATAGTTTTGTTTAAGAAAGAATTTCATTATTATTTCTTTCACAAAATTTCTTATCGTTTCTTGATTTTTGTGTTAACCAATAACTAGCTATGTCAAATGTATTATTGATTTGCTGAAATTCCCTGACTTTTTCAAAGTAAATCAAATTTTCCTTACTTTTCCAGGTCATCAATGGATCCCTGATGTAGCAGGTAAGTTGGAAACAGCCAAGACATGTCAAGTTCTTAGGAGGTAAAGTTTTAAGTTCTCCTAGAAATCATATTTATAGTAATGATTTGCATGATTTTGATAATGGAAAACCGAATGGCAACTTTCATTTTGAGTTTTTCGCTCGTTTGGCTGTCAATGTAGCAATTTTCCCCACTTCTCAAACTACTGTATTACCATTGAAGGTATACAAGGGGAGCAGGGCTCTATCATGTAAGCTTACATGTATGGGAGTTATACGTCAATTTTCACCACTTAAAACTACAATGGCCAGCTAGGCTACCGAGTAAATTAATTGCACATAAAAATGATGTGTGCGAAATTCCGTTCCTAACAGTCATTCGGTGACCCTTACAACCAAAAATGGGGTGGAGGAGCTGTTATTACGAATAATTAA
This sequence comes from Kryphioiulus occultus, assembly GCA_034687865.1. Classification (NCBI taxonomy): domain Eukaryota; kingdom Metazoa; phylum Arthropoda; class Diplopoda; order Julida; family Julidae; genus Kryphioiulus; species Kryphioiulus occultus. Next base: position 1,116 of record JAQGAF010000729.1, on the reverse strand, counting down.
TCAGACTACAGGGTGTCCGTCAATAAAGGCAGCAGGGTATAAACTCTATTTTTACCTGTGCCCAATAAACTGCAACAAACACAGGTGTCCACACCTCGCTTCCCACCCCCACATATTTATTCTGCACATGTGGGACATTGCATTAACACCGGATGAACGGAAGGGTGGACATTGTCCTTTACTTTTGGGTACATGTATAGCTTGGCAATCCTAGAGCTTATGTTCAACGTGCTAAAACTTCTGAAGATACAGTACTTTTGCTGCTACTACCACTAAATTTATTTTCCTCGTCCGCCAAACCCTCATATAGCCCTGTATTTTGTTAACACGTGTTTATACAGATGTTTAACGAATGTTCAAATTGAGTCCTCAATCAAATGGACGCATGAGAGCTAATTGTTTAATTAGCTGAGTAGTTTAATGAGGGTGAGATTAGTCAGAGCGATGCGGACCTCTCCGACCGGAACCGAGACATGCTATTTTCATTAATTCAAAAATCAGAGAACTGTATGTTTGCAAAATATGGATTTTAATACAAATTTTTATTTCAAAAAATGATTATCTAGATTTTAAATTTGCCGCTCAAATGCACGTGCGAGCGTTGATTAGTGGAACGGAATCACGTGACGATATGCCCGTGACAACCATGAAACGTGAGATTCAAAATTGGGAGAGCGTTCTATAGTTATATAGTTATTAATCTATAACAAAAATTAGTGTTTTTTTATTAAAACACTAATTTTTGTTCAAGATGGCGTAAATTCCAGTTACTCTCCAAGTTTACAGTTGTATCTCAGGTAAAACGACCATTAGCAGATAATTATATATTATATCGGTAGTTCAAAAAACAAAGTTTAAATTGTGCTTAATTACAAAAGCGTCGTTTAAATTATATTCCTGGCGTTTTTCGAACACAACTTAGCAATATGCCCCACACTTTCTTATGCTGCATTAACGGGCAGCTCCCCTCCCACCCCTGCCATGCTAGAAAATTGAAAAATTGTATACATAAAATCTCTGCGAATAATGAATAAATCGCCGTGATAATAATTTTGCTTGATAGTCTGGTTACTTCTGGAGGCGACAATTCAACTTTAATGAATAAATGCCCTTTGA
>JAQGAF010000728.1:0-41947 GCA_034687865.1 Kryphioiulus occultus | reverse complement strand
CTTGGGTGCCCTGAGACTGACTAGAGGTCGCTACCACCTGTTGCTCAGTGGCGACAGCTGTTTCCGGTTGAGCGACCACCCCAGTAAACGGATAAAAGGACTGGAATCCAGACTGTGGAACAGTGGAATAAATGACGAAGGGGGTACCGGAAGCTGTCGTTCCTGAAACCGGAACTAGCGTTGGACTGGGGGCGTTTCCGGTCGCTGGGGTATCAGAGGTTATGGCTGACCCTGGTGACGTCTGAAAGCCATGTTTTCCAGCGGTGTAGTTGATGGTCACCAGCTGGCCCTCAGGGGTACGGTACGTGTAGCTACCCTTGGTGGTGCCATCAGCCTGGACAGCCTCTGCCCTCATCTGACCATCAGGGGTCTGGTAGCCGAAGCTGTATGTGCCATCGGCATTGACGTTGTTGACCACTGCTGATGGACCTGCGTAGGTTGCAAGCTGTTGTGTTGTGAGGGTTGATTGCTGTTGCTGACCTGTTGGGGCTGCTTGTTGTTGTTGGCTTGTTCCTTGGGTTAGTTGCTGTTGTTGACTTGATGGGGTCAGTTGCTGCTGCTGCTGTTGCTGGGTCGGTTCTTGTTGCTGATGATAGAAGACTGTGCCGCTAGACACTGCTTGTTGTTGTTGCTGGACAGACTGTTGTTGGACTGGTTGTTGCTGCTGGATAGCTTGGGTCTGGTACGAGGGTTGCTGTTGAATTAAAAGCCGTTGCTGGACTGCTGACTGCTGGACAGCTTGTTGTTGCGGTTGTTGCTGGAAAGTACTGGGAACAGCCTGATAAGTCAAAGGTTGTAAAAAGCCGCTTAATGGATAGGCTGACTGCTGGAAAACAGCTTGACCGCTGACCAAAGCCAGAGAAGCTAAGGTAGCGAACCAACTTAGGATTTCCTAGAAAATGTAAATGATGAAAATTCATTATTAGATTTGCAAAACATAAACGCGAATTAACCCTTTGCAAAACTCCTGAATTCAATACAGTACAGTATATGTAATAGGAATAGTACACAGATAAGCAAGTTGTATATGTGATTTTAAAGTTTTTCGTTGACAGCATGTTTGAACGCACATCTAATGCTAGGTAAATGCATGTAAAAATTGCATTATGCAATACTACCGGTACCTGTTTTATTATCATTGGCAAGAGCATAATTCAAAGTCAATGTAAATTTACGTATTTAATTTCAATTCAATTCAACTCAGTACCCTACTATCAGTAACTGAATACCGTGTGGTAGGGGAGTGTAATCCATCAACCCAATTTAATCGGCAATTACCGCCGCATTAGGGTGGATACAACCAAATGATATTCATAATTCATAGCTGCAAAAAAGTTTTTTATTATTTTTTGTCCAATTGCATATTTAATTTTTTAATTTTAGAATGTAAACAATTGGACTAATAAAAATAATAAAAAAAAGAAGAAAAAAACATTTTGGAGTTATGAATTATGAATTGCATTGCTCATTAAATGCACTGGTTTGGAATTGTACTTGCCAACGATAATAAAGCAGGTAATATAATGCAATTGTTTTTATTTAATCTTAATATTTAGCATTAGTTATTAGCGTTGAATTATGTTCAAACACATCATACCACATCTTCAATGATACTGTATATGAAGGCCCTTATAATTCACGTACTATAGGTTACACCCATTTGCACTGAAGGCATCGCTAAATCCTATTTGAAAAACGTCAAAAATACAGATATTTCTAAAAATGAAATTTGAACTACTTGTTTTTTGAACTGTCAATATGGTTGTCTTACTTGAAATTCACTTGTAAAATTGGCAAGTTATTGGCATTTTACGCCATCTTGAAAAAACGAAATTTTAGTTTCTAGAACGCCAATATGGAATCCCACGTTCTACGGTGCCATGGTTACCACGTGCGCCAGCTCCTCGCGCATATCGGCACGTGATTCGGTTCTATTGATATTATTCGAATGTGAATTTGTTTTTTCTTCAATTCATGAGTTTATTTTTGAAAAAAAAAATCCTCGGATAGCACATTTTGTATTAAGTGTTCAAGTATTAACCGGTATGCAAAATTTTGTCTTATAATCCATATGTTAGGGAAAAATCCTTAAAAACATCAAAATCCCTTAAAAAAGAATAATCCATGATGCAAATCTTACCATGTTAAAATTGGGATTTTTCTCGTCCTTTTTATGCTCTTTCCTGGGAAGCTGCGTATCTGCTCTGGTATTTGTGGTCAATGGAAAAGAAATGCTTGTCTTGTCCTTTATATATACGCATAAAATGCTACCTGACCCCCTAATGGGTTTGTCAATGTTGTCGTCATAGGTGAAGCAGGATATTGTGCACAGATTTGCAGCGTTATAACGGTTTAGGCTGTCAAGGTTTCTGTTTTTAGGAATCCCTGAAGGTGAAACTACTCACTCTTCTTGCACTCGTGGATAAAAAATCTCGGTTACGCCTTCTTCAAATATTATTCGCACGCTTATGTCCCTTGGAAAACTAGTATAGCACTCGCCCTTGCCATGCTCAAAAACAGTGGGGTTGTGATCCCCGTTACTCGGATTTGATACAAAATAATTACTCACACTTTTGTGTAGGATTTTCCACTCTACCTCTGAAGATGCATGTAGGCATTTTGGCCAAAGAAACATTAACAATAGGAATACAGATGAAATTGTAAATAAATCTGTTCGTGAAATAATGGAAGCTGAGTTGTGTGCTGCTAGGATTGCTCAGAAATTATTATTGATATTCAGTCGTATCATTGATGCTTAAAATGTTATGATTTAAAATCAATCATATCATTGATGTGTCACATGTAATGATTTAACTCTTGGTTGAGAATTAAAGCTTGCTTATCATGAGTATTTAATGAGTTTTTCTGGAGAAGGTATTTTAAATTATGAATCTTTCGGTGGTATCTCACTGCAAGAGCTTAATAATACTTTTCAGTTGATTAACCTGTTTAAATCCAGCTTTAACTACTTATTATAAACATGAAAATATATAGGATCGCTTATGTAGTTTGTTTAAAATCAGTTTTCAAATATCAATTTGTGAATTACCATTTCATACAATAGAATGTTTTTATGGTCACGGTATAGAAAAATTCGAGATATGCTATATAATATGTTGTGTACATGTTATGTAGTGCTGTCCATAGTGGCTTGAAAAAGCAAAAAGAATTCTATCAATATACATCAACCTTAATTATCATGAACTTAAAAATGAAGGAGATTTCGTATAATGCATACATTTTCAAATATAGTTTATTAAATTCAATTCTATAATTTATACAGTGCATTACTGTGTTTGTCTAACGGTATGAAATTGCATGCATACCTACAATCCGGATAATGTTATATAATGTTCAATATATTATTTTAATTAGGATACCGAGTTGAATTTGATAAACTCAAAATGCATATTTTCATTTACGTTGTAATCCAAAATCGTATTTCCATCTCAAATATCAGTTTTGTAAATAGCATTTTATTTATCTGTTTTGATGTCAGTGTGTTAAATCCAAATGTAAACGGTTGAATTGAATTTGAAAGAATTTCAATTCATCTTTTTAATTAAAAACCGAGCACAATTTCTAAATTAATAAACTCAAAAATGATATTTTCAGAACTGTAATGGGGATACGTAATCCAAAATCGTATTTTCCTAAATACTGGTTCTGATATAGTCACGTACATGTACATGTAAATGTACATATGCTGTTTCTGTAAAAGCCATGTAGCAAAAGGTTTGAGGTTTGACTTGATAATTAATTATCCTGAGTTCATGGGATCTTTATTTAGATTCGTTGACGAATAATGCGAATATTTTGGAGGATTTGCAACTCGCTTATTCACGAAATTGAATTAATTCTTTGAAAACGAGTCGAAATGAGAGCACGGATTTACCGCAAACGCCTTTCACTTTGCTAGACTTGATGCAGGTGGAATTAAAAATGGGTTTTAAATGAAGTTGGGTTTTTTTCTTCTGGTTTTCTTGGGCGGACGGAATCTCTAGCCTATTTTTTTGCTCCGAATAAAATTTGGGTGTTCAATGCTTGATTCCAGTGTAGGAGACCCGATTTTTGTTTATCTGCACTGGATTTCATTTAAATGAGCTATCGCAATATGTGGTACCACGTTCAGCGGGTCAGTAACATATTGAAATGTATTGACTGCCAGTGGGTTTGGTCCAACACTGCTCGAAAACAAATAAAAAAACACGAAGCTAAATCTGAAATGGCGGGACTTTATTTGCTCCTGTTTCGAGTTCATTGAATTAGAAATTCGATAAAACTTTCGTGTATGTGTCTATTATTGGTGGTAATTTCTTGGCTCATTTCTTTTGCGCTGAAAAGTAAAGAATGAAATTTATACTGTACCCTTAACGCTTAGTAAATTAGATGGTCCAATTCAAACTTACATGTATATAAAAGTCAGAAATAATATTTTTTCTAATGTTTTTTTTTTACGTAAAATTATCATAATTAAAATATTACATAGCAAACCAAAACTGAAAATGAAATCAAATTTGAAGTCAAGCAGATAAAAATGCTGTTTGTCAAAGTCAGAAATACAATATTTTTATCTAATGTTTATTGCCGTAAAACTATCTTAATTTAAACATAGTATAGAAAGCCACAAAATTAAAAATTAAATCAAATTTGAAATCAATCAAATGAAAATATGTCAAAGTCAGACATAAAATATTTTTGCTAATGTTTATTGCTGTAATATTATCTTAATTTAAATATAACATAGAAAGCCACAAAATTCAAAATGAAATCAAATGAAAATAAAGTATTTTTACGTTAAAATAAAATATTTTTCTAATGTTAATTGCCGTAAAATTATCATAATTAAAATTTGACATAGAAACACAAAATTCAAAATGAAATCAAACTTGAAATCAATCAAATGAAATCATGAAATAAAAAAGCGTAATCCTTTTAATCAATCTGAATATTGTTGGTTGCAATTTCTAGGCTGATTTTTTAGTATTTGATTATTTTATTGTCTTGAAAAGTTAAGCATGAATGTTAACACGATTCGTAAACTAGATGGCAAAATGAAACATGCAGAGAAAGTGGAATAAATTATTTTTCCTAACTCCATTTTTTAATTTAATTTTTTGGTATGAAATTATCGTAATTAAAATACAACACTGATAAGCCAATTTCAACATGTACTAATAAATTTGAAGAAATTCGATAAAACTTTCGTGGGAATATCGCTGGAAGCAATTTCTCGGTCGATTTTTTTGTCTTGAATCTTTTTTAACCTGAAAAGTTAAGAAGTAAGGATTTTCCATTAGCAATGACGATTCATAAATTAGATGAAAAAATATTTACAAATGTACTTTTTCTCCCAATCAATTTGAGATTTTATTATGGTTGTCTTTGTACAATTTTATAAACTGAAACAAGTTGTTTTTGTATTCAGGGTTAATCTAAAATCTTAACGTCAACTAGGGCCCAGAAAGCATGAGGGTCTGGGAAGATATACATGTAGAAATTACAAATACATATAGGCCTACTGTTTTACAGAATTTTATTAAAAGCATTTTATAAATGATATGAAAATGTAAGCCGGTTATGTGTAGTTAGTGTTTACACATTTGCGTTTGGGGCCCGAGGACTTAAAAATGGAGATAAAAACATTAATAAAAACGTAGCCTTCAGAATTGTCTTAATGACAAAGTATAACTTAAAAACTATCGTTTTATGAAACATAGTATATGAAATAGTGAAACTTGGTCTTGAAAATATGCGCATTTAAAAAATAGTTTTATTGTTTGTTTAATCAGTGCATGACAGAAATCGTTTCATGTCACATCCACTTTGGTAAGCAGATTTCTATTTCGCTCTCGGTTATTGAAATATAATGTTGTCCAGAAAAACTTGACCCAATTTTATTGGTAGCCTACCTAAAATTGCGACGCAATTAACATGTTTTTTTCAGTTTGATTTATGGCCTGGTGTAATGCCATCTGTGTGTTTCACACCAAATATTTAAATTCGGTTAATGACAGATGCTAAATATATCGCGTTTAGTCACTGATGAAATCTAGCTACTTTTTAATTTTTGATTAATGGAACCTTTACATGAGAAAAACATTGCCTCACTGCAGTTATGATTGATAAAAAATTGTATTCATCGACTAACAATTGTAAGAAGCCAAAATATATACTTTGTTTTTCAAGGTCTGCACTATTTAGTTTTCATGCAACTTTTATGTAAACATTAAATCTTAACACTGATTTACACTGATAAAAGCGATAAAACTGTACATAAACAATGTATGATTGTTACATGCTGTTTATTATTCTAGCAGAATTAAAATTAGATTTTTCCAAACCAGATTCGCTTTTCAAGCTTTCTAATAATTGGTTTCCAACTACTGCACTACTCAAACTCAAATACTCAAATAACGTCAGCAATAAGTACACAAACTACCGCCAACAAATTTAAAAATGTTTACATAATCAGTAAAATACTGTGGGTATTGGCCTTTCAAATGATGGTTGTTAATGAAAGCCACAAATTCAGTGATAGTTGCAATGAAACTGTTTTTTTTCTCATTTTAACTCTAAAATTAAAAAAACATTCTAAGATAACATTACAAAAAATTTAGAGTAATTTATTGAGATATTGCTCTCATCATCATGAGATTAATTGAATAGTATTTTTCAATCCTAATTGAGGGTTTTAATGAAAACAAATTCAGCGACAATTTTATTGTAAATGTACAATATACAAGAATTAAATTTTTCTTTAGAATATTTGGAATTTGCTTTTTCCAAAGCAGATTCAAGACTCAATTTTTAATTTATTTAATTAATATATTAATTTCCATTCCTAGTCGGGGTTTGTTAATGAAAACAAAATCTTTGAAAGTTTGTACAGGGTGTCTACTGGAATTGGTATTACATTAATACGATTTTTCAATGACTTTCTCATGACTTAGAAAAAATGGCAATGACTATTAGAATATGGAACTGTTCAAGTTTTATGTTAATCACTAAATAGTGATTTTCAGGAGCATCCTTCATCACACTGATGACTTGATCATTGGCCAAAAAACGCCATAGGCGTAAGTATTCGCAAAATTGGATAATAATTGATGAATTTAGGCACAAATTTTTAGTTTTTGAATCAATCAAACGCATCACATGAACATAATGCAAATTGCATGACTTTTCCGTGACTTCCATGACTGGTAGACACCATACAGTAATATTCGATTTTTCTCTAAATTTTACATTTACCAGGTACAGTATAAACAGTATTTAACTCTAAAATTAAAAAAAATCACTCTAAGATCATTTATCAAAATATTGTCCTCATCGTGGCAGTTAGCTTTCCTGAGGTTTTTCTACACGCAATTAATAACAAAAGAGAGCAAAGGTCAATGTTTAATTTAATTAATTGCGATGATTACAGGCCAGGAAAGGCGTTCGTAACCTATTGTTTTTGTGGTGAGCAATTTTCTCAGATTAAGAATTAACTGAAAATACATGTGCCTTTGGATTTTTTTCTTCTGTAAATTATTGGGAAATAATCAATTATAAGTTTGAGGGAAAAACGTGATTGCGGACCAACTACCTTTCTTTAGTTTCTTGTAATAACTTTGAATGAGTGGAAGCTTGAGCAGCAACGACCTTACTTTTAATGGAACCTTCAAAATAATCAGATCGTTGGCCAACATGATTTTCGATCTGATAAACGTGTGTTTTAAATGTGACACCGCCACTCACTCATTTTCTGGCTACTCTACCTTAATGTGCACAGTCACACTTGTTGCATTGCCCCCACTTTCCCATGGTCCCATTTGCCTCTGTTTGGGTGTTTGCATGCCGAGTGAATTGAATTTAAGACAAAAAGCCCCTTCACAAATTAACCTCACAGTGGTCAACTGGTTAATGAATTGGAAGAGATTGACACCAATTTATGACAGGTGCAAGGACGAATCTGGAAATATAACGAGTAATCGTATGACACGCTTATGGGAATATTTAGGTTCATCGAAAGCACCTCTATTTAATGCATAGAAATACATTTGATACTGTTTGTAAGGCTCGAATCACATCACCAAATATGACCAAAGACCTTCGTGAAGAGGGCAGTATGAAGTTGAGTAGATTGGGACGTCTGTCTACACCCATAAGTAATTTAGACTAATTAGAAAACGAGTAAAAGCACCAACACTCGAACCACACATGCTAATTAATTAGATCGATTCTATCTCTTTGGTGTACAATTTACCTTCACTGCCATTCATTGAATGAATGATTCATGAAACAAACATGGACAAGCAGGGTTGCTACATTGTACATTGTACAGTGTACATTGTACATTGTACAGTGTACAGTGGAAACAGTTTCCCACACTGTTGTAGTATTTAAAAAATGGACATACATTACAGAATATGATTTATATCGCAATGCTTTATGAGAGGAATTCAGCGAAAATTGTGTGTCAGATAACCGAAGTTAGTTGTCAAATAAATGATATGAATTTTTTGTTATACAGAATCTCTATCTTGACATACTGTTTTATATAGGGTTTCCACAGAACTGGAAAACATGTCATGGAGATTTGAAAGGGTCTGAAATATTCTGGGAATTAAGTCAGGGAACTGTGAGTTTTTGATACAGTCGGGTAAATTCAACGTTTCAGTTTTACATTTGCTGTCATATTGCTAGTTATTGCGTAGAGATGGGTAATTTCCCTGTATGAAATTCTTGTTATGCAGCATCTCTATATTGTCATAGAACTGTGGTATTTTAGGTGGTCAGGGAAATTTTTTAACATTGCAAAGTCAGGAAAAATTTTGGGAAAAGTGATTTATTTTGAAAATGTCAGGGAAGTCACTGTTACATTTACTTTCACATAGTGTATAGATGAGGAAATTTCCCTTTTAGATCACTTGGAAAAGAATTAAAACTATAGAATTTAAAGAAGAATTAAAACTATAGAATTTAAAGAAGAATTAAAACTATAGAATTTAACGAAGAATTAAAACTATAGAATTTAACGAAGAATTAAAACTATAGAATTTAACGAAGAATGAAAAACTAATCTAAATTTGATGTTAGTTGGTGTGGTCAGGGGTCAGGGAAATGTTTTAACTGGATAAGCCCGGGGCGTTGAACATTTTATTTCTGAGAAAGAACCCTGATGCAAGTAGAAAAAAAAAGAAACTGAATGGAAAAACATTGTTTAAAAATGAAATTCCCCAAACTTTCCAGTTATTACATTAACTGTTTCAATATTTCCATGATCAATGAAAGTTGTTTAATTGAGTCTTGACGATAGTCTCGTTACAATTTAGCATGCTAAGTTTATGATACTAATTACTGTCCACTTGTTATTAATTCTAGTGCATCACAAATCGCATTTAACTAGTATAGAATATTTATACTACTATCAAAATTATCACACAGTGCTGATTATGTCCACTTAGTAATATACGATAACGACCCTTCTCAAATAATGATCACCAATTCATTTTCAACTCCTGGTTAAAAGATTGTTCAAATGACACTTTCCCAGAGATAATGCCATGTTAACACGTGCTTCGGGTATGTGAAAACTAAAAAGTGTAGGAAGGTCAAATAAGCTATTTATATTTCGGACAAGCCTAGCTAGAATTATGACGTTAAGTTTATTGTTAGAATTCGCTTTTAACGAACTTCAGAAACAGCATAAATCACTCGGGACTAATTTTCAAATTAAGTTTGAGGGGGAAACAATAGTGAAAACACGGCATGTGCCTTCTTATTATAAGGTTGTGTCGCAATACGATAAACCACTTTAAACAAGTTCCCAATTAAAAAAAATGTTGAAATACACGTACTTGTAAATCCTAACGACTCGGTTGCGGGGAAAATAATTACAATTTATCTACCCATTGTAATGCACACGCTAATTTGAATCCATGTTTGGCTTGGCATGGTCAGAGACAGATTAGATTCAGTGGTGTTGTCGAAAACGAGGTTTTGTAGTGTTCGAAACGTCATTTTACAGTAAATTACAAAATGTTTATTTCGAACACATGTTGTTATCACTTTCGTGTGAATTCGATTGATGATGTGATAATATACAGGTAAAGAAATGATAGTAATCAAATTATCTCGGGAGCAACAATTTAGTTGTCTACGAAAGATAGCCACATTTGCATGCAGTTGTCGATTTTAAATGCGCATTGAAATATTGATGACACCATGCAATTCGAAATTACATTTTTTAAAGTCGTGAAAAACAATATATGACACCATGCAATTCGAAATTACATTTTTTAAAGTCGTGAAAAACAATATATTTGTCATAGTATTTAGTTCTTATAGATTGATTATTTGAGCTTGCTGCAACAGGGTTCCTCCAGACCTTAAAAACCTGGAAATCTTAGGAAAATTAGTAAATCCTGTAAAAATCAAGGAAAACGGCAAGGTAATTTAACAAATCAATCATATATACATCAATCATGCATATTGTCATAGTATTTATTTATTAGAGATTGCTTATTTGAGCTTACTGTAATACGTAATCCTATATCTGGAAAACCTGGAAATATAAGGGAAACTGAAAAATCCTGAAAAAGTCAAGGGAAAATGGATTTACTTTGAAAAAGTCAGGAAAATTCAACAAATCAATGATCATATAAAGGAACTAATCTTAACTTTCTGCTTCTAATGGAAAACCTGGAAAACCTTCTATCCCCTGTTTATGTATAATAAGCAATAAATATCACTTTTCAGGGTGGTCAGGGAAATTCGCTTTAAAGCCAGCAAAAGTTAAAAACCTAGCTGGAAAAGTCAGAGAAAATGGATCTATATCGAAAAATTCAGTTGAAATGCAACAAATCAATGATACATTTTAGATTGCTAGTTATTGGTTAACACAAATCGAGATGATAAGCAATTATGCGGAAGAAAATAATATCGAAATTTACATTTAAATAACTAACCTAAATTTGCTGTTTCCTAATGTAAATTTGTTCACACTCTCCTGTTTATACATAATAAGCAATAAATATAGCATTCCTTATATTGCTTACATACGTTTTGCATTTTCAGTGGTCAGGATGTTCTGAGAAATTAGTTTTAAAACCTGGAGAAGTAAGGGAAAATTCAGGGAAGTTGAAAATTATACATCCGGAAGAACCTGTGTGTGTCTTAGTTTTCTGTAGAATTCGTAGCGTATTCAGAAACTTATTGAGCACAAGCATGCTACCTTGCATGCATTTTCATTAATGCAGACGTAATGAATAATAAGAAAAAATCTAAATATAGGTTATATCGTAATTTGGTGTCTGGTGCATGGGCATTAATACCCAAGCTGAATTTTTTTTATTGCCATTTTAAGAAAAAGCAGATTACCGGCCTCCCCCACCCCCACCCCCTCAAGGAATCAAGGTGATGATCGCAAACGTTGGTACGATACCTGAAATTGAAACAGTTTTCAGAGATCATAACCTTGCTCTTAGAGGGCGGTTTTCGCCAAATACCAAAATCCAGCCTTAATGGTTTTGTCTTCATGAACGGACCAGAGGTAATTACTCATTAAAAGTGTCTGACCTAATGTTTTCAACAGCCTTCGAGAAAATGTTGCCTTGTCAAGCGGCGTGTTTGAATTACAAATACAACCTTTCTGGTGCTCTATGGTCTCAAATGACAGCTCTAAATTAAGGTGAAATTACCAAATTTCGTATGTTTCTGACCAAAAATGTAAGCGTGAATAACGCTGATTCATTGGAAAATCAAAGGTCAACCCTAAGGTGTTCCTTGAGAAGGAGTTTCCACCAAAATTGTTCTCAAGATTAAGGTCAAAAGGTGTGCTTTTTCGCTGTAAATTTTTATTAAATTTTCCCATAGCGGAACTGAATAAAATAAAACGCACACGTTTCCACATGTGAAATTTCGCTTAGAAGCCAGCATGATACGATCACATTATTTTCGTGATTAAATCTGGTGCTGAAACAGCTAACAAATTGTTCTACGCAATATGCAAATTACTATGTTTTTAAAATTTATTAGCTAATAATGACGAATTCGTTTTCACGAAAATGTGTCTAAGTGTAAGAAAAAATGTTAAGAGCTAATTTTCAGTCGATATGAATTGTACAAATCCCACAATGACCAAAGTTGTGTCCTGTGATGACCGCTAGATGGCGTGCCACCATCAAACCCTAAAAATAGGCATCGATTAAACAACTGATGTAAAGTCACGTGGGCAAAACCGACCAATAATTGGTTTACTGATGGTGATTACCTTGGGAGGGTTTCTCGAACCAATTAAATGGCTTTGGCAACGTGACTTCACATCTGCCAGCCTGGCCAGCCTTATGACTCCCAAACCCTTCACTTGCAGTAAAAAACTGGTGCAAACTGAGTCTTAACATGGAAACCACTTCTTCGCAGACCTGTGTATGTCAAACTGAATTTCTAGCATGTCATGATGTCACACTAACGTGATAGCTACTTGATCGTATTTTAATACAATTATCAGTTTGTAAACACTGGTGTCATCGAACAGCTGATTTCCGCCAAAAGTCGATTTCTCTGCGAAATTTCCATTTGATAACTGAAAAACAAAGATAGGATAGGGTGGGAACTTTGAATTTTCACTATATGAATGTGTAACAGTAAAGTAAGATCATACAGGATGTCCCACCTATTGTTAAAGTAGCCCAACTACACATATTACGTATCGTTTGGAGTTGGGCAACCTTTACTGGGACACCCTGTATACATACCCGGCTATGACAGTTACCCAAAGTTGAAAAAGAATATACGGATCATAAATGTATAGTTAGTCAGAAATTGGTCTATTTGACCATATGTCATTACATAAATGACCATATACTTGTGTAATTTCATACATGTACGTATTTCCCCAACATTTTTATTTACATACACACTTATCCATATACATCCATAATGTCAATACATACCCATATTGTAATGTATACTCATATTTACAGAGATGGTCATACTGTGTTCCATTCCTAGAAAAATGTTTTCCATATATGGCCATTTAATTTTTCAGTAATTCCATATACATATCCATGCTTAGCCAAATACTTTGTTTATAAACTTATCCGTATATGTCAATACATGTATTGTATTGTACTCGCATAGGCCTACTCATATTCGCCTTGTAGTCATATTTACAGATATAGTCATATATGGCCAGACCTAGAATAATTTTCCCACTAAGGTTATATTGAATTAACTTAAATTTAGTTAAATTTTGCAGTTCAACTTGAAGTACAACTCGAACTTCAGCGCAAAATAAAACAGTAGGATCGAATCATTATCATAAATCAATTATGCCAGTTTGGTAATAAAGTATTTATTTATGTTATTAAGCTGAGAATGTGTTGGCAATCAAACCATATTTTGTTTTTGTAATATTTAAGTAAGATAACGAGTTTAATGCATGTCATCATATAACGCATTTTCCATATGTCCATGTATTTAGCCATAAATGACAGATGTACATGTCCATGTATTTAGCCATAAATGACAGATGTGCATGTACATGTACATGAACATGAACATGAACATGAACATGAACATGAACATGAACATGAACATGTATAACCCCATATACGACCTTATTCAACCTTTGTCCAAGGACCTATATTACTACAGTATACATCATTTGACTAATTCTGCATAAAATATTTTTCCGGAAGATAGGACTGCCATAAATCTTCTGATGCATTTTATTATTCTTGCATACGAAGGTGGATTTTCGGACATTCTGCATAAGGCTTTATGATCCATCGGTCCAGCCACCATCTTGGTCATCTACAGTTTCACGAAGGTCGTCATTATCAACCTTTATTAAACCATACTCGAATAATTCTCACGCTCTACGACGCATTTACATTTAAATCCGTTTGCATATTCGGTATCATGTTTTCAAAAATTCAAGTTTGAAATCGAGATTGGTCTAGAATTATTGTTTAGTGGCGGAGGGCAAATCAGACGTTCGCCGGTTGTTACCAGTTTGGGTGAACATTAATACCTACTCACGGATATGGCACACACGACATAAGCATACAAAAAACACAAAATCAAGGATTGCATTTGCATATTCCAATACACGCCCAGTTGAAATGCTGAAATGAGGCACCTCCATATCACGTTTGTACAAAGATACTTACGGAAAAGCCTGTCAAATTCATTATGAGGGAAAATAATGTAGTATTGAGGTGCCAGCTAGGTGGACCTTGTTATCCAGGGTGATGGACGTTTAGCAATTTCACTGTATGCCATAATTTGACCCCACTTTAAAATGTCAATTTTTATGTTGTATCAAATCTCCAAGTTTAATTGGGTAAATCGGAGTATTTTACGTGATTGAAATTAGGAGCAAAATTTCCATGTTTGTATTTTGTTCAATTAAATGTAACATTTACATACAAGAATTACATTAAAATGGGTGATTTTAAACACATGACTTAAAATGTGAATGGAGACACTTCTATTCTAACCAGACCAAGCACTAAAGGTTCAGGTCCGTTGACAGATCTAGTTTTTATTGAACATACAATAATATTGCACTTAAGAATGTGGTAAGTAGGTGTAATCCATCAACCTTCAATAATTTAATTAGGCTGGCCCCTGCAGGTTACACTGACCAATTTCCTGATTTCAATGTTTTGTGAACTGAAAATGAACTTTTTGTTTTGATATGTGGATGTTTGTCAATGTAACCTGGTCAGCCAAAGGAAGGCCAGTGTTATTAATATCAGCATTCCTCTGGCACCACGAATACAGATTTATTCGTATGCTAATTTACCTTTTTCCGAGTCCTAAGTGGAGTTGAGGTCATTTGTGCTTGAACTATCAACGTTTTGGTTCAGTTTGAAGTCGGCATAAGGTATATGAATCGATAAATTGAGGCAAATTAATTTTGATTCCGTATGCTTAGTTGACCCCTTTGAAAGGTAATAGACAAGAAAATATCCAATGTGAATTTTAAATATAATAAATGCGAAAGCTGACGCCATTAGCATCAACCGTTTCACTTCAAATACTCAACTTCATAAATATACTCGGATTATTGCATATAACGATTAACGGCTAATTTTCGTGTTGCAAAACTCACGAACTTTTGAGTGATATCAATAAAACTGAGAAAATCTTGACAATGGAAATAATGCTGTCTATCAATGATATCCTTCTTACTATAAAAATGCCAATTTAGCTTATGCTCATCATTTCGAGCATTATTGATAACCCAAATACTTTTTGATAATAATGAGACTTGATACAAAACAGTGAAATAAGAGCTCGACACACGATTTCGCTTGTATTGGTATCAATCATTAGTTGTAATTCGACGCTGAATCATCAATGTGTTATTACGAAATACAAAAACACAATTAATTTACAGCCTATTGTTTTCCGAAATTGTGTAACGCGAGTGAATTTAAGGGGAAATGTGCTCTAAGTGGGAAGTCGGGTTTCCCGATGTCAGGAATGGGGCTAATTGTTTTCAAAACTTTCTCTTCCATTGAAAAATAGATTCATTGGTATTTGAGATTATCGTTTACGATACAATCTACCTCAGGTCATAAACACATTAACCTTAATCGATGTAAGGATGGTCCAAAAACGATTACCAGTGCAGTAATGTAGTGGATAAGTAGCGTGATTATCTTATTTTGTTATCTTATGGAAAAGGCCAGTTTGTGAATGGGATGGAGGTTGGATATGGAAATGACGCACAGTGGGGTATTTGATGCAAAAAGTTGGTCGAAATTATTTTCCTTTGCTGTATAGTCGTCAATAAATGCGATAAAAACATTACTTAACTAATATTAATGAAAAATTATACCATTCGGTAAAGTTGACTTCGTAAACGTTGACTTCATTGGCTTCAACGTCTGACTGGGACAATGTGTATGAAATCCTTTATTATTAAAATTCGATAATTATCGTCACAGTCAATGGTCATATTAATAGATAACATTGTTTATATTAAAGTGCAGGTTTATATTGGTATTATGAATGTTTAACATTATATTGGTCGATGGGAAAACTCTAAAAGTCAGGGGAAAATAATAATTTTATACTGGAAATTCAGGGGTTTTGTTATTAAGCTGTGGTCATACAGCTAGCATACATGTATGTATGACTTAAAGTATGTGGTCATACATGTCTATGTCAGTGCTTCCCCAACTTTTTCATTCACTACCCACGAACCACTACCAGAAAGTCCTTTTTACGCAGTCAACTAAAATATTCATCGTATTATCAGCAAAAATGATTGAATTTAATAATATATATTTAAGAGTGTCAGTAAACATTGATGACTACACTTTTAAGATAAATTGTAATGTATGTATATTCCGAGGTTTATCATTACCATAAATATCACTGCATACTCATATAGGTTATACATATCCCTATAGTATAATGTCCACATATTTACAGATATGGGCATGCATGTCTCTATATCAGTGCTTTCCAAACTTTTTCATTCATCACCCAAAAACAACTCCGAAAGTCCTTGTTTCCAAAACCATTTGCAGAAAGTCCTTAAACAAAACCACTAGCAGAAAGTCCCTGTTACACTAAGCCACATGCAGAAAATCCTTAAACAAAACCTCTTGCAGAAAGTAATTAAACGAAACCACTTGCAGAAAATCCTTAAATAAAATCACGGGCAGAAAGTCCTTAAACAAAACCACTTGCAGAAAATCTTTAAACAAAACCACTTGTAGAACATTTTTAAACAGAACCACTTGTAGAAAGTCTTTAAGCAAAACCCCTGGCATAACGTCCCTGTTACACAATGCCACTTGCTGAAAGTCATTTTGCACAAAACCATTTCTCAGCAAGTATTTTTACCCAACTCAGCTAAAATATTCATCGTATTATTAGCAAAAATGATTGGATTTTATAACAAATAGTTTTCTTAGACTGTTTATGAGGGTATCAGCATACATTGATTGCATTTTCTTCATCGTACTTCTTAGTCTTCACGTTGATGGCAAATTGTAATGTACGTGTATTCTGAGTTGCCATTACTCAAAGAAAAATCACTTTCACCCAAATTTGGGGGGGAAACTTAAACTGATATCAATGGCAGATGATGGTTACCCCAAAGTTATTATTTCGGTGGTTGTTTCACACACCTCACCAACGTTCGAGACTCATTAATTTAATTGCGAAGTGCAAGGAATTTCTTAATATTTACAATCGATAACCGAACAGACAATCGAGGTTTTTAGCACCTACATGTATTTGTCTGGCTCACCCATGTGCCACCACGGGGGCAAGCCAAAAGCCCTCACCTCTCATCTAGTCCCATTTAGAGAAAAACGTAATTCGATGAGGGCAACCTTATCCCCAACCACTGCTATTTTTCGCCAAAAGGCACGAACCGTTTTTCGAATGCATTTTTTTTTCTTTTAAAAAAAAAGAAGAAAAAAAATGAAAATCTCAGGCTTGAACTGAAAACTAAGTTGTGGACCCTCTCACAGGCTTCGCTGTGCATGCTTCTGGTGACGTCATCGCGTTTTATAATCGAAATAGGTTTGCTTCAGTTATGGTATATAAACGGCGCTGAAAACAATCCCAAGACAAATTCAGAGGCGATTACTCCCAACTACTCCTGTTTCTGTGTGTTGCACGCACGGGCCACAAGCCTGCTGCCGAAACTGATACAAGTCAAAAGTTTGAAAAACTTTGCAACAAGTGGATTTGAGTTGGCTCAGTGTGCTGGTCATTTGCTGGTTGGCGAGCGAACGTACAGGAGTAAAATCACTTGGCAGGTAAGTCCATTTCCTACGCTTTTCCTTTGTTCACTTTATTAATTTTGTTAACTTTGCCAAACTTAATGAATGTGCACCCCCACCCTCCATCTCGCCATGCAGGAACTGCATTGGTGATATTTATACCAATTAAGATCTAGTTCAAGTATTTCAGAGCACAAATTCCGAAAACTGAACTATACAGACTCCATCGACCTTATTTGTAAGTCATTTCTGTGATCTGTAAACGTCATGAGTCAGGTGAATTTTTTTTCCAAATTTTAAAAAGAATAGAAAAGACGCCAGGCTTCAAGAAGCATAAACTCCTTAAACTAAACTATACACTCAATCGACCTCGTTTCTAAGTCCGATATTGCTGAAAGCTTAATTTAAGACATATTGTCATCTTAATGCGTCATGAGTCAAGTGAAAATGTCGCTAAATTTCATAAACTAAACTACAGTCTCAATCGACCTCGTTTTCAAGTCTGATTGTGTTGAAAGCTTAATTCGAGAAATACTGTTATCTGTAAACGTCAGAGGCAGGTGAAAATTTCTCTAAATTTCATAAAGAATAGAAAAGACTTTAGGCTATAAGAAGCATAGACTCCTTAGACTAAATTACAGACTCCATCGACCTCGTTTCTAAGTCTGGTTGTGTTGAAAACTTAATTTAAGACATATTGTTATCTTTACGCACAATGAGTCAAGTGAAAATTTCGCTAAATTTCATATGGAATAGCGAAATTTACTGAGTTGAATTGAATGGAAAACGCGTTTGGCCACCAAGAAACAAACTCCCAAAACTAAACTGAAGATTCCATTGTCCTCGTTCCTAAGTCTTATTTTGTTGAAAGCTTAATTTATGACATTCTGTTATCTATACACGCCATGAGTCAAGTGAAAATTTCACTAAATTTCATAAAGAATGAAAGAATCTATCCAAGAAGCTACTAGCCATCTTGCAACACATAAGTAGCAGCTAAAACTGATATTAATATGACATACTATAAATGTAGGTATAATTTTTGTGTGTGCTCAATTGTTACAAATTGTTACGGGCGCCCATGCTGAGAACACTATGTGACATCTAAATATCAAGTGAAAAGAATACTCATGCCAATTTTTGGCTAATACTTTTGGCCTGAACTTTTTTTTTCTAAAATTGTTCAAAGAAAGGTTTTGTGCTATCATGACTTTGACTCATGACGTTTCTTTCCCCAAGTTTAGGCGATAATCCATCCTAAGTTTTCATTATTAACGCGATGTTTTACTACTGTGGTTGCTGTAACACTAAGCAAGCACTAAGAACGTGCTACGATGAATTTAACTATCTGGTATGGTGCTACGTAAATATCAGTCGTAACAATGTAGCCATTTAATGTTGACGCACAAAATGATTACACATTTGGCATTGACATTGACTACTTAATGTATATCTAGGCCCGAACTATAACTAACAATTGAAACTTTTTTCTCTGTGAATGTTAATTTAGTGTACCCCTCATCTTGATGGGTGAATGATTAATATTTACTCTTGAATAAAGTGCTATTTGACAGATAGCTATCAAAGAGAGTAAAAATAAAATTTGATTAATTAGAATGGACAAATGATAGGACATGTGGGCATTTATATTTATTATTTTTGCATTCAGGATTCCTAAACATTTGAATGTGTCATAGGAATGGAATGATAATAACATTGTATCAATTTGCATTCCGACAAATTTTCGGTATTTTGCTTTTTTAAACTCAACAAAAAGTTAAATACAGTATACATGTAGAAAAATGAACATATAAAAGCATTTACATTTAAATGTTTCATAACATAATAATCATAATAATCTAAAAATAATTAAAATCATTCATAACATAGAAATCATAAAGTAATTAAAAATCTTTCTTAACATAATAACCACAAAATAACGAAAATCATTCATAACGTAATAATCTCAAAATCATTCATATTCTTGAAAGTAACGTTCAAAACCCATATCGCCTATTATTGACTCAAGTTTGATTTATCATTGCTGATATGAATATTTGACTATTTTAGCATTTGAAATACTTGTCTACAGGTCTTATATACAATATAACGAAATTTCCACCATCATCTTATTAAACATGGATTTAAGTTTGACAAAGTTGAATGTTGATTGTTAATTTAATTGCTAATTAACATCTAACCTGTTGCTGTATTTTAATAATTCCAGCATTAAGGACGATATCAGCTGGCCACTGAAAACGTCTAAAAGAATGCATGGGAAACAACTGATTCCTGCAATTATGACTGTCAGCCTATTTTTCATCACGAAAGCAAACCCGACCACTATGTTACCACTCGATAATTTGGACGGTGCTTGTGAAGTCAGAAATCAACTGATTGAATACAATATTGGGGGCCATGTTTCAACAATAAACATACCAGAATGCGTCGTGTCAACAGCATATGTCATCAGGTACTTATTACATATCAATATTTTTTCTAATCAATCCTTTATACTGATGAATTAAACATATAAAATAATGCTATTTTAACGTATTTCAAACAAACAATTAGGTTAATTAAACTCAACATCATACAGTAGTCATGATAATGTGATAATGTTTGTCGTGATAATCGTGATAATGTTTGTCAACATTTTTTTAATATTTCTTAAAATTGGTGATCTGTAGTTTTTAAAATAGATTTTAATTGATATAACTTCGATACTAATATATTTGTTTAAAAATAGCATAAATGGACTTAAATGTTGTCAAGTTATATAAAAATTTGCTTCACGACAATCTCTTCATTCAGAAAAGTTTTCGAATTAGTGTTCAGTAGTTACACAAAAAATGCCTTAGCCCTTAAACGATCCATTACACCCAGATTAATGTGATTTACAATCAGACGCAACCAGCAATCTTTCGAAATTTACATGTATAATAGCCAAAATCCTTGTTATCATTATCGTTGTATTGATCATCAAATGATTAGAATGGTCTAGGTTAGCGTTTCATAATAATCTATGCCATTCTGGCAGGTCTTGGTATTTAAAATACACTGTATTTTAGAACCCTGAATTGTTAAATTTATTTTCAAAATATGGATGACATTATATGGAAAAATTGTACTAAATTTATAGGTTAAGTAATATCGATATAAACATGTTGGTTATTAAGCATATATTTTAAGTGTGAACAACTACATGCATTACATGATACAGCTTACAACACATGAATGGAAATATCTGGGATAAAATGATTTTTCCACACAAATCTGTCAAATTTAGGCAAATTTAAATTCAGTTTTCTGTTTTTAATTGAGAGTTGCGAAAGTGAGGTTGAAATTGTCACCTCCACCTCTCCCAGGTAATTATAAAAGTGTGAAATATCGCGTTATTTAATAGTTTCTCTCATCGCCATTCAAATCATGATTACCATCCAAGAGCATAATTATTTAATAGCGCCATAAACAAACTAGCAATGAATTAGTTTGTTGACCCTCTGTATATTGGGAAGAAATGGCAATCGCTGCTATGTGCTTTTGGCTTTAAAACACACCCAGGGGGACATGGTTTGGGAGATTTTTAAATTTGTTAAAATATATCTGGTCCTATTCAAAATGGTGAGGTAATAAGGAAATCAAACACTGGACGTGTGTACTACAGGTTTGCTTTATTAATTACCGGAAGGCACACGATAATTTGGGTTAAGCAATGGATTGTAAGTGTGACTATAACCAAGTCTCGACGATTTCATCATATACGATGAGCCATAAAACTTAATTCAGGGTTTACAGACTTCTGCGTCACATTCCCATTCAATCAGATTTCAATATTTCATATCCAATGTGCTGACATGAAGTAGTATTGCTAGCTCAATTTAATAACGGAATTTTGAAACGACATTTGACAAATTTTAAACATTTTAATAAACTTTAAAACATTTCATTATACAAAGAAATTACAAAATGTATTACAAAATTATCGAAAGCATTTTATTTAACAGCAACAACTTTGCACAAAACTTAAAACATTTCAAAACGTATTACAAAAAACAATCATTTTATTTAACAGAAGACCCTTTCAACAAACTTTCAAAACATTGTAAACCAAATTAATTACAAAATGTATTAGAAAAGAAGCGTGAACATTTTATTTAATAGCAACAACTGACAACAAAACTTAAAACAGTTCAAGAGAATTTCTAGAGAATTATAAAGAAACCCAAACGTTCTATATTATAAAACTGGTTCTGGAAAGGTGGTCCACATATGATTTTTGGTGTACTAACGTTCCTAAACGTTTTACACGAATAATATCATGAAATAGCTAATATCACTAGTTTAACTGAGAAGCCCAATGCCCATGGTCAATATTCGAAACACAAGTTGAAGTTTTGAAATTTTTCATAAATGTAATTTTGACCAGTCGATAGCTTTACATTCAAATTGGCACAGAATTTCAACAACCATTGTTACACGGTGTACATTGTATATCGCGTTTTCAATTTTACTTAATTATTGTTATTACTGGAAATCAACTAAATCAGTTTTGCTCCATCATTTCTTTTTCGTAAGAAATACAGTCATAACTTTCAAAAATGCGTTAAAATGGCATTTTCATGAACCTTTTTGCTTTTAAAGACGGCATTTAATTTTGGTTTGAATTATCTTTTGCAGAAGCACAATTACGTCGGATCCTGGTGAGCAAGCCAGATTCATCGAATTAAATCATGGCTGTTGTTGCCAAGTTGCCAGATACACGAAGAGACAAGTTCGGATAGGGAACAACATCTGCAGGTACAATGAAATTGAATCTTGCGCTTGCGGACCTTGCAATGCGCAGAGACCAGACATACCCGAGGAACCCAACTAAATCGGACTGTGGTCAACCTGATGGTACTTTGTCCACTCAGTCCTAGCTGAGCTCGCCGAGCTGCTTCGCGTCCAGGCCCTTTCGAAAACGCCATTTTCGAAATCTGTAAAAATCTGTAAATTATGCTTCTGTAAATTTGAATAAATGTTCCTCTTGTTCGTTTTTTACTCGAGCAGCCTTCTGTTTAATTACGAAGTGAGATACATCTGAATATTTATAATTAACATATATAACATCTATAATTAACATTAGAGATATCAACTGCCATTTATGCTAAAAATTAGATCATCGAAGAACACAGTCATTCTGGCACCTTCATTGACTGATAACTCATACTTGCATTTTTCTACCTGTATGTCAACAATTTAATAATTTAATAAACCGCAACAGGGTTCAGTTCATCAGGAAACGTAACATTTTTACATTCGTAAATTACGCCGTATATTATTAAAATATTAAGAAAAATACAGGGTGTTCCGAAAAGGACTTTGCAACTTTGAAACCGTCTAGAAAACTACCCAGTAGAGATATAAAATTGGTCATGGTTCCATTTTGTAGTAAAATATTTCAAGTTTTATGTGAATGTGCAACTTTAATGTTACTGCAAACGGGAACGTGCGTACGCGCAAAATTGCGCGCGGGAACTCTCATTTTGTCAGTGACATTAAAGTTGCACATTCACATAAAACTTCAAATGTTTTGCTACAAAATAGCATCATAACCAATTTTATATCTCTACTGGATAATTTTCTAGACGGTTTCAAAGTTGTAAAGTCCTTTTCAGAACACCCTGTAAAGAATGACATCACTTCTTGAATTGTCATATGCTTTGGAAAAGGAAAAGTAATGGAAAAGGTGATTTATTTTTAAAAACTCAGGAAAATTAGCCATATCAATATTAAAAATTCGCGTGTATTTTTGCGTCGAGGTTTGCGAGGAGGTCGAGGTGACCAAGTTATTAGAAGTTAGGAAAATAATGCTTGCAATTGAAGAAAGCACCTATATTAGGTGAAAGATATCCAATATTGAAATTGTTAATTAAAAACTTAAACTACGAGCCTCGAGTCTCTTTTTTTCCATGTATTATAAGCAATAAATATGGCATTTCTTATATTATGAGACATCATATTCTTACATTTTAATCAGTGGCAAGGTTGCAAGTTTGTGAAAAATTGGAATAGTGGGGGATGTTGAAAATGAATTTCTGTGATAACTTTGTATGTATACATGAACTAAGAGATTAACTGCAGTGTGTCTACCGGCCTTGCAAATCATTAAAATGTCATGAAATTTACATTAGGGTCATGTAATGTTAGCCTTTGATTGATTCACAAAATACATTTTTTTGGGTTAAAATTCATCATATGCCATACAGATTTGCAATTTCGCCTATGATGTTTTATGGTGAATGATCATGTCTTCACTGTGCCATGACAGAAAACTTAAACTGTCTCATATTCTAATAGATATTGATAATTTATGAAGTCATGAAAAAAATAATTGAAATGTCATGGAATTTGCAATACCAAATCCAGCAAATCCGTGCACAGGAATTGGTAAAATTACCGTATTGTTAACGAGAACAAGTTGCACACCTATAACGATAGGAATAAATAAAACGACACAATTCACGCTCCAATTTCGGAGGAAACTGCACTGTAAGTTTGATTTTCGTTTTTAGAAACTATAAGACATCCGGGGGCTTTTCCACAATCTGGAAATAGTGTATTTGATTCGTGGTTATCTTTATGCGAAATTAACAGACGTGTGACGTCCAGGATGGTGACGTCATTATGATGCTTGGCGATGATATTGTAAATCATGATTCATTTTCTGTTCTGGTAACTCCCTTGATCATCCAATTAGTGCGTCCATAACTTCTCGCATTTAGGTCATGAAGTGCCTGTTTCTGAGCAATAAACGTGTCAATTTGGAAATCATCTTGCATTATTTGATTTACAATTCTTTCATGAACTACTTGCTTTTCATTTTGAGATTTCTCACTCAGACGATGACTTAAGAACGAGAATAATCCATAGGGTAGTAAGTACTTTCACAACCATTCCCCGAATACTGGGCGCAAAGTAGAAGCTTGAAAATGCACCAAATTAACGACAGGAATTGCAAATTAGCTTTTATTGTAATATCTGAAACAGTCTTAACCAGAAAACGATTATTAGGGTTTATGCAATTTTTGACTTTGATTGATTCACAAGACAAAATTTGGGTTAAAATACATCATTCGTTATCCTCTGATTTGTCCTCATCATTTGTCCTCAATGTGGTAGAACAGGGTGGCAAACAAGTCCTAACTTAGTACAAAAAAATGAAATATCCTGAATGTCCTAAATATAAAAAAGGCGTAAAACACCCTCTACATGATGTTGTCAAACTACCTGTATATGCTAAGTTAAACGGTGACATCAAGGTATTGTCATACCTTGATTAGGTTGCAGTTTGGCACAACGTTTGCTCTTTAATATTGAATTGTAACATAAAGATGAATTAAGATTAAAATACTGCATTCTAACTGCATTCCAAAAGTCCTAAAGCAATCCTGAATTTTTCTCCAAGAAAGTTCTAAATTTCAAAACTTTAAATGTGTTTGCCACTCAGTAGAGGATGCTTCTGAAAAAGAATTTAGTGATGACATAAGGCTTGAGCGGTCACATATTCTAATAGGCATTGAAACATTTTTGAACTCATGAAAAGTCATTGAAACGCCATGGAATTTACAATACCAAATCCATTAGACCCCTAAATCCATATTTTTGACGTTTTTGAAATACAACATGCAACGTTTATTTGCTTAAGATACTTGTAAGTTTATGACAATTCTGTACGAGTCGTTCTCACCCTATATACTGTATGCTTTAGATTCAATAAAATTTTAGTTGCTGTCCAAGTTCAGATGAAGTATCTTGACATCTGCTAACGATAGTTTCAAACCAGTGCACCAGAATGTCTGGACGGAAGTTCAGCTTCGTTTTGTATTTCCTAAAAGACGTCATTAGAAAGTATACCACGGTGTCGAGACATACATGTACCACTGTTGGTCATAACTTGGTATTGGCCCCACTTGTTTTTGATCAGTTGCCAAGGTAGCTGTATACCATATCAATTGCCACGAGCCTACGTCTGAAATATTAAATCCGGGTACGTTTGAACCCCGTACGATTTGCAATTGTATGTTGTTTAGGAACCAAATCGTTTGGTCCAAATGTAATATGATATGATGAAACGTTTCGCAGCATGCATCACGATACAAAGTAACAGTTTCTAACTCCTGCCAAAAGCAAGTGAACTCCAGGCGAGTTAGACAGAGATAACCTTGGCCTTAATTGTATTATTGCCACTACCCAAAACCATACATTAAGATTGATCTGCTCCTTTCCAGTAGTGATCATGTATGCATGAACATGAAGGGAAATCGAAACAATTGACTCGGTTACTGTTCAACTGCCCAAAACCGCATTCAGGTGACTTACCAAACTGCTCCAGAAATCAGTTGAATGCCCTCGCAGTTCCTTGAAATGACCATAAAAGTTGGTGTTATATGTGAGTAATGTATCACGTTTTCACATCTCTTCCCAGGCAATTCGATCATGGGAGTGTTAGTGTCACAAGATGTAATCTCACATTAGGGCTATGGTGTCATGAGTGTTTTAAATTAACGATATCCATTTGCGATGAAATTAATTTTCAACAGCGTTCTCCTGCATGATCTTTTGCAAAAATTAACATCATCGAGACCTTGGTCAAAATTCACACATCTATGTTACTCGAAAATCACGTGTGATGCGCTTTTTGGCAGAGAGATTTTTATAACTATTGTAAAACCACCTGTCTTATATGCAAGTTTAAATGAAAATGCATTTCAGTTTTTTATTTTTCTTATTGAGCAATTGGGATTTGTTTCACTGATTTACGACTTTGAATGTAAATTGTAACAATTTAATTTGTCTAACTAAGTGCACATGTTTCTATTCGTTTTCGTATTTGTTGAAATCTAAGTTGCTCTAAGATAAATGACAAAGTTTGCTCCAACACAAGCCATTTTGTTACCACCCTGTATACAGTTTCCAAATAACATTAATACAGTATATCAAACATATCAATCTTGTATATTTTTATTGCGATGGTCAGATTCGCTAAATTCTGCATTGAATATATACAGTATATCAACAATTAATTCCAGAATAAAAATTATATTAGATTTATTGCAGTTTTAATTATATTAATTTATCTATATTTACCACTGCTGCGAAGATGGTGTGAGCCATTTTAGATAAATATCAATCGACCAGAAATATAAGTACAGTATATAATTACAAAAATAATACTCCATATCGTGTAGCTTTTTACAATATCACAATTCTGCACCGTTAGGAAATACTGCTAAGGCAATTTTCTTAACACGTTTAAAATCTCATCATACTAATGTCTATATTTATACTAAGAACAGCCAAAAATACATTGAACACAATATAACTCGTATCACGTGTGATTGATGAGCTGATTTTCAAACACGATGTTTTAGATCACTTTCTAAATACTTATTAAAATTGCAATTCACCATTATTTTACATTTATATATACATGTATCTCATCAAAAATTTGGAAATTTTGCCTTCATGAATTCAAGGGCATGAGGTGTCATGTATTGCTTGTCTAATTCTGGCAAGTAGTTGGGATTCAGTGTATTTGATCTTATGAGGAATTCAGACATTAGCTCTCTGTTGATTTTCTCAATTCTGAAATAATAAAAAATTTTGACAATACTAAAGTTAAATACCGAATCTTTTAAACA
The DNA here is from genome assembly GCA_034687865.1 of Kryphioiulus occultus. NCBI lineage: Eukaryota > Metazoa > Arthropoda > Diplopoda > Julida > Julidae > Kryphioiulus > Kryphioiulus occultus. The sequence continues at coordinate 14,514 of JAQGAF010000728.1, read as the reverse complement.
TAATAAATTATGTGTATGCAACTCGAATGTAACTTGAACTAGTTTACCAAGTTTCAACTAAATCATATTTTTATTACTTAATTATTCGAAATCAGGAATCAGTCATTAAATGACAAATTTAAGCGTATAAAACATATGAAATTAAAGTTTTTGGAACTTATTATTTTGGAAAAACAACTGAAACCTGGAAATTTTGAAAGCATGAGTTACATTGCCTTTTTTCTCTATTCATTTAATTAAATGGCACGTCTAATGAAATAGTTTAAACTGTACTTACAGGCCACATGTGACGCGTATTAAAAATTTGTAGTAAGTTGGTTTTACATTATGCGGCTCAACCACGGCCTGCAACAAAATAATAATATCCAAAAAATTCAGTGCTGAAAACCGTATCCACAAGTCGACAACAGTCATGAATTTAATTAGGATGATTAATTAAATTAGGTGTAAGTTAACACACTCAAAAACTTACACAGTGAAAGAGAATTCCGCATGAGAGTGCATATAATATTTTCATAAATCCAGACACTCTTGGTAGGTATCCAGCTTCCAGACCAGTCCGATAGTAGATCTAATAAAAAAGACACAATGATGCAAAATTTAGTTAATTACAAAATCTGTATGTCATTTCTTGTTTATACATATTTTCTCTGAAAGCATAAATTTAACCAAAGCAATAATTAACTTAATGTCCAGCCTGTTCAGATTACAATTAGTATTACCAGTCCAGCTTATGTTTTAACAAGAAAAACTAAAGGAAAATTAAAATTTTTACCTCAATAACCTTCCAAGCAACATATAGTGCAATTGTTGAATTTTTGAAGAAATACATTGATGCCCCTGCTAATAATCCAGCCGGTAGAGCATGCCAATGCTCTTCTTTATTTCTAGACCACCTCAGTAAGCAGGTGGTTGTCTGGATTTATGAAAATAAATAACTTTAGGCAAGGTTAAAGTAATAATTAAATGAAAATCCTCACTGACTTACCTTAAAAAGTCCTGTAAAACATCCTAAAAACATTCCTAGGTTCATATTATGCTTGCTGACCAACTGCTTTAATAAAGCAGTAGGATTTCGGATATATCGAGTCAGATTTGGAGCTATTGTCAAGGCAGTTTTAATCGCATATCCCACACCGAATGATTTTAAAATACCCTAATTATCAGAAGAAAAAAATAGACAATTAATTGGAGGCAAACAAGGGTATCATTACCGGTTATAATTAAACTAAAAATACATTTTCAAAATACATGCTCCATTTAGATATTTTATCAAAATAGGGCCACCATTATTAAGTTACCATTTAGATAGGGGCAGACATATTTTTAAAAATCGGTCATTTATTTTCACCATTTAAATATATTTTGCTTAACCATTAATTTTATCTCATATTTTAATGTATTCAAATTACTCAATTCGCTTTGGCATCTCTCGTTTATATTCATAAACAAGGCAGGCAAGAACTGAAGGTAAAGGCGATATTTGCCTTTCCCAATTTTAATTAAATTAACAGTCGACTTTGTTTGAAATTAAAGTTTTACTTACTGTAAGGCAGTTGTCTAAGCAGCTGTATTGGTGGTCGCAAGAATCGTGCCTTTGTAAACATCGAAGTTTCGTTAAATAATGTTTTGACTGATAGGAAATTTCAGTTAAAATTGACGAATTGGGTTGATGTGTATAACCATTGCTGGCATGGTTAAAATTGTTGTCTTTATTGCTTGAGTTCTCGGGCTCGTTTTCCTTGGAAAATTTGGATTTACCAAACAGAAAACTGGAAATAAATGAAAAAATGTTTATAATTAGTAACGAAATGTTGCACTTCAATCTCAACAGGGAAGGTAAACCAGAGCATGAAAATGGTTTGAAAGAGAAAAACATTTTGCATCTATTATACTCAATAATTTTGACTTATTTTAACTTGGGTGATAGCCACATATTTTCCATTTTAATATGAGAAAATACACTTTATTATTTTGCATTTGGGATACTACGGGTTGAGTTGACAGCTAGCAAATTGTATTGGTAATTTCAGTTATTTAATATTATTATTATGATAGTTAAAGTTATTTGATGATATTTATTTAATGATTTGTTGGAAACAAGTTCCATCTATTAATTACTAAAGAAAGACAGTAAACATACTTTATAAATACGGACAATACGTCTCCATGTGCTTCATTTCTGAAAAAAAAGTGGAAAAACGTGGTCTCATAAGTAAATTAATCTGTTTAAGCTCAATCTATCGATTTAATGTCTTTCAATTGAAAGATTTTTCATGTTTGTATAGAAGATCAAAGACCAACAGGTCAACTGTTGTTAAAATGATAACTAAACTTTAGATATTAAAATAAATAGCACGTTTCTGCAAAGCATAACATTCAAGGTTATTACATGTAGTTACTGCTGAAAACCATTTGAATTATAATTTGTAAAATTAAAAATGCATTTCAGATGGTTTCCGCACCACTAATGGAATATGCAATTGAATTTCAATGTTTCAGTAACGTTTTAATTTTTTACCTGATGGTGGGATTTAATAAAATTACCAGACTTACTTTATAGAATGCATATAGAAGGCCATTGCACAGCTAAACAATAGTATCTAAAAATGATAAATAAGATTCAGAATTTGTTAATCATACAATGTTTATGAAATGTTATGTCCAAAAATACTTACCTCTCCATTTGGTATTGAGCAAATCAATTTTCGGTTGACTAGCATGCGAAATATAGTTTCAGTTGCCTGTGTATAAAATTTGACGAATCAGCTTAAACTGCACATCTTGATTTAGATAGCGATTTAACATCTACAATGCGAGTTCCACTGTTTGTCAAATGTTCAAAATGTGCTATTTTATTTTCATGATGGTAAGGAAAGAAATGAAATTCCATATGCCTGCATCAAGGGTTTGAAATTATATGCATGTTTTTGTGTTTTTTTTATAAAGTTAAACAACAAAATTATGTAGAAAGGGATCTGCATTTCTCACACTGTATATCAACAACAGTGCGATATTTCATCACCTAGGCCTGCAAATTACGTTTCCTTGACTTCGGTATAGTGCGGTATACATAAAAATACTGGTTATTATTCAACAGTCAGGTGATCAAACAAAGCTTTTGAATGACTTTGCTGTTTGCTCAGATTGCAATGTGAATTCATGCCTGTTACGCCTCCACAGACGTACATGAATTATCGTCAATAATAATTTAATACTAAGGTCGAATTTGGGGTTCCTTGCTATATTAGACAAAAGTAGGTTTTAGCCTCTCAGGGATGACAATGGACATTCAATGCATTATGTAGCGTAAGAGTGGGGAAAATAATGAAAACCTAGCACAAAGCTTGGAGGTTACGTTCAATTCCCTGACACCATCACGTGCTTTTATTTAGCAATAACTTCGGCTCAAAAACCACAATTAAAACAGGTAGCAATTCAAAAAAATAACATCATTTCGATGCTATTATAGATATGTTAGAATTACAATAATGTGGCGTCAAGTTGACGTCAGTACTTTTGTCCAACTGCCACCTGTGGAGTTATTGACAACAATTAACCATCTGACATTTAGTGTATAAGTAAACATGGTTCAGCCATGCTCAATTTTCTCCAAAAAAGGCCACATAATGGTGTTTTCAAGGTTTTTTTTTTAAAAAAAACATTTAAACAAAATTCTAATAGTTTATACTAATAATTCTGGTTTAATTTTATAAGCATTTTCGATGCATATTTTATTACGAATTTTTGGTTATTATGTTTTGATAACGAAGAATGTTAGTTTCCAAAATATGATATGTTTAGTACAGTATTTTATAGTAGGCCCAATAATTCTGGCTAACTGTAATTGCATTTTCGATGCTTGTTTTCTTGCAAACATTAAGTTTTGATAACGAAGAAAGTTAATCTCCAAAACTTGATGTTTTCAAGAATATTAAGCCAAAAGATACGCTTGCTACTGAATCGTTTAAAGATCTTCCGTATTAAAACATATTTAACGAAACATTTTACATTATTTCATACCCATAATATTTCTGGTTTACTGTAAACAGCATTTTAGACGTTTGTTTCTTAACTATTTGTGGGACATTTGTGTGTCCCTAGGATAACATAAAACAAATTTCTAATGAGCTAAAAAGCATATAATATGTGTTAATATTAATTGCATTTTTTCTAATATTTCTAATATTAATTGCATTTCTTACCACATTGGCAACATAGAGGGCAAGAGCGCTCCTCCTGAAATGAAATGATTACTCAAATGGTGTACCTGAGCAAAAACTTGATAAATTCCAACTACTTTAGCATAACTTACCTGTTTTCCCGTTCAATACAAAGGCCTGTTATGCCTCCAATGACTCCAGGAATGAATCCAGCAGTAACAATGAAAAATTTCCCTAAGATATGCCTGTTAAAGAACAATAGAGAACAAAGTCAATATTTTATTTCTATCCTATTTGTTAAAATATTCGGGTTTCATTTATGCCATATGAAATGCTTCCGTTAACAAAATCAATACACACTAACCTTATTGCACACGTTGAGGTCATGTGACAAAATCCTGTAACACCCAAGAAGCAGGTGGATCTCAGTATGCTCAACACTAACTTCTTCAGGTTTTTCTTGTTCCATTTTTGCTTTCGCATGAGAAAATTTACCTGAATAAAAAGCGATAAACTTTACGAACTTAAATACACTCTAAACATTTAACTTTGCATAAGAAGCAGGCAAATTTGCGTTTCAGTGAAGCAAATCCAAACAGCTGCTATTGTTGTTTCATAACAATTATGTATGAAAACATTTAATTAAACTTAATTATGTGTACGTTTACATTTAAAACTTTTGAACATTACCATAACTTCGAATTTACTGTAACATTAAATATTTCATCTGTTGCAGAATGTACATGTATATGGGTTTTCATGACAATTTATGTATGCAAACATTTAATGAATTTTAATTATGATTTCTCATATAAACTTTTTAACATTACCGCAATTTCGAATTTAACTTAAGGCTGGGCTTATTAAGAAGTTTGCACATTCCAATGTAATATCCACTATCAATGAATATTACATGCGTCACAGAATTTACAGAGGCGTGGACACAGTATTGGAAACACATTTAAGTTAGTTTATCGATAATAGAGCTAGGAATCGGTACCTCATTTTATTCTCCAAAACCACTAACCAGAGTAGTTAAAGATCTTGAATTCTGGTCATTGTGCTAGTCAAGTGAGGTGTTGAAATTCACCGTTGTTCTCGTAAAAACAATTAGGGCAGTCAACATAACTTGTTGCCTCATTTCTCGTTGTGTTTCCAATATTTGGTCTACCCCCTGCATATTATCATAAATCTGAGCTCTGTTCCACAAGATATATATAGTTGTACTAATAGATGTATACATAATCATAATCAGGGTATATAATCATTTAATGTTTGTATTCCAGAACAAAAAAGTGTCTACGCTTCTGTGTTATTACTCCATAGTTTACAATTAAGTTATAACAAGTACATTTAATCAAATTGTAAGAATTGGAAGAGTTGTAAGAATGTGAGACTACCACAAGTCCATTTTTTTCAGTCCATACATTTGCAACTTGTACACTAATACATGTTCAACAACTAATACATGCACACTATTGTGCACTATTACACGTTTGTGGAAATGGGCCTTGAATGATCAGAAATGTGTAAAGAGTCCAAACAGTTCGCAACTCCCATTTGACCACTGACCACCTGATGAGCCTACTGTACTTGGCGTCGATTTATCGAATCGATCGTTGATGGTGTACGATAATGTTAAACTATGAGTTATCAAATCAAGGTTGCATTCGCACAATCTTTATAAACTTTAGTAGCTGAAATCTATTTATAAACAGTTCACAGTAACAATGTCCCAAATGGGAATTTGTCCATAGCAGCTCAGGGCTTGAGCTACAGTACATGCCAGACTTGCCAGTAAATTTCAGGTATTCATTTACCTGTTTGCCTTCGAAAACACGCAGAACGTTGAGAGGTCAACGCTCGGCCAAACTCAGAAATAGGTCAAGACACAAGTATCAAGTGCACCCATTAAAACCTCCTAGGTATCCTCCTAGACCTTAAAAACTCGAAGGTATTTTGCTATGTGTTGAGGGCACATCTTGAAATCAGTTTAATATCAAACAATTAATGCACTGATGACCCCCTTCACACGGAGGTGTATTGATTTTAAATTTGGGTTTCGCAAACAATGCAAAACAAGTTCGAGCTCACTATCGCACTTGATAAAACTATGCTGGGTGCACTAAAAGTTCGGAACCGCCCCCTATATGCAGCTATAGGGACAAAATGTCCACAATAACAAAGTTCAATTTGGCAGGAAATGAATTAACGAAACAATACTTACCAAGTAGAAAGCTACGTAAAGTTTGAATGATTGTTTCAGTACTGCAGTTGTGAACACATAAGCTGCCGTGCTGCAGGCTGGTGACCAGGTATGGCCAATTTCATAGCAGTTGTAATCCACCGAAGCAAATAGTAGCTTGCTAGCTGTCACGGCCATGGTTTCTTACTAACTTCTTAGCTTTTTGCACTCATGTCTTGGCAGTGCGCACGAGGAAACGCTAATGAACAGACTAGGAAACGAGATAGATATGATATAAAAGCATGGCTTCGTGACCAACTTAACTACATGCCAGCCAGCCAATCAGAACCAGTTGAGTTGTCTGGTGCGTGCAGGTGTAGGCTAGGTAAATACCGGCATTTTTAACCACACTGATACAGTGTTGGAAAATGCGGTCTTGAGGCTGTTGCCAGAATCCCCAAAAACTTTTTAAGATCAAGCATTGATATTCTGGAAACACAGGGCTGGGATATCCAAGGTCGGTTGATTATTGTTGATATTCACCAGGCGTCTTATCTTCCAGCCGTTAATAAAGTAAGTATGATATACACGAGGCATTTGCATTAATTGTCGCAAATGATTAGTTAGCAAAATATCCGAAAAAAATAATAATTCCTTAAAAGGCAGCTATGGGGACCTACAAATATGGTCTGCACATTTTCATGATTTTCTGATTGTTGCAAATGATTGGTAAAATGATTAATTCCTGAATATTATGCTCAATTTGGCAGTTGCAATAATTGTTGCAAATGATTCATTAGTAACGTATACTAAAAAAAATGATAATTCGTTAAATATCATTGTCACATTTTCGTGATTTTCAGACCCCCCTCCCACTCATGTCAGCATTCATCATGATTTTAAGAGTGATGATGACTTAATACTTGACATAAAAATGTAGAATTTGATAAATGTTGTTATCCAAATATAAGCAGAAAAGATAGATTTTAGTCACCCACAAGTACATTTTCAAACCAAAGTCATAAGCCTAGGCGAAATTTTTCGCAAATGATTGGTAGAATATACCAAAAAAGTAATAATTCCTTAGCAGTGTGATGACAAAGCACTGGATGACAAATGAAGGATTTCAATCCAATGTTTTATAAAACAGCGATGATGACATATTCCTTTGGCTAACCTCCCTCCCCTCTATGATTATGACGCTATACTTGAACGTAACTCACCAACTGTTTATTGAATTAAGCGTGATTTTCATGATTTTTATGAATTGACCAACATATTTATACATGCATGTTGGTCCATCCATGAAAATAATTGAAACACATAAATGTGAGCGGTCAATATAAGGTAAATGCTGAAAATGTTTTTTTTTCAGTAGATACCTTTGGGGATGAAAAAGCATGTCCTTCTTTTAATATACCCTCTTAACTGCCTTGCTCAAATATGTACAGTATGTGACACCCCCATTTTTGCAATGACCTTAAATAGTGCAACTAGGGAATTCATACGCTTTCAACAAGTATACCACGTAATTATGTCAATGGTTCATTTGATATATTTGGCAAGAAAAATAACAAAAAATTGCAGTAGATGTGTTATTTGAATGTAAAAGCATAAAAATAAGAGGAAAATAAATCATGTTGAAAGTAACAATATTAGCGATGAGTCAGTAAGATTTTGAATTATCAAAATCCAAAGATTTCTATTAACAGTAAATTTAACCGCAGACAGATGGGATTTTATAACATGTCATCTCATTGAAATAACTATTAAGAAATTGGCTAGTAATATATACATGTACATATACATGCACGGTGAACTTTGGCGACAAAATAATATCGCAAATATTCTTTACCTAATTCTAGGTCGATGCTATTTTGACCTTAAAGTGGTATCTAGTTTTAGTAATTAATCCACACTGCATATCAAGTTGCATGCTACAGGTGTGCGTGATGTCCCATGCACATTCTGGTAGTAGGTTGGTCAATTGACCTTTATTTTTATGGCAACGTTTATTCACATGATGCAAATTTTTTTTTCTTATTGAGCTGTTCATTAGGTGATTTCTAGTTTGAAAACTTGACCAACTATGCCTCAAGTGATGAAAAATGCATTTCAGTCTTTCCTATTTTCGGATGCTTTGTACACCAATCAATAGGAATAATTTCGTTTGAATAAAGTAGAAAATGATAAAACCCGTTAAACTATTTTCATTTTTGATATCACTACGCAGAAATGCGCCAATAGGAGCGCATGTGTGCCTCTGCTGCTAGACTAACCGTTACGGCGCATCCATTAAATGACTGCTCGTTTCAAATGTAGCTGATCGCTAAATTTATTTGAAAAAGGTTGAAAATGCAATTGAGCAAATACAATTTAAACTTTTCGTTTTTTGAACTAATATAATAATTACCTGCTAATGGTCGTCTTACTTGAGATTCAACTGTAAAATTGGCTACTAATTGGCATTTTACGTCATCTTGAAATAACGCAAACGAGTTCTTTTTTGCAATATAGAAGGAATTCATAGAATGGAATCTCACATTCTACGGTTGCCATGGTTGCCACGTGAGCCACCTGCTCGCGCATCGGCACGTGACTCTTTTCAGCGAATCAACGCTAAAACATGCAAGCGGCAAATTCAAATAATGAAAAATAATTAAAATATTTTGTAAAATAAAAGCTTAGATTGATTTATAATTAATATATATACTACGTAGTCTTGGCAGTGTTTAGTGCAATGAACCTTGTTGTTATGTGTAACAAAAACTGAAATATTGTATGCAGACGAGATCGCTCTGGTAAATTAAAATGGGAAATTTTCCTCTGTCATATTGTACTTTGTGTATGTTGACTGGTTATATCTGGTTGTCTTTTTTCTTTGTTTCTTGTGTGCATTGAAGGCTGTTGAAAGCAGACGTACGTGTGCGTCACTGCGTGCGTTATGCAACAGTAAATCTTTTCATAGCAACAGTTATGGAGTTCAGGCATTGACATACATTGTAACTACTTATGTATGCAGTCGGACGCGTTCGATCTGGCAAAAAATCCATAATTGATACGTATTTTTAAAAAAAGCACTTCAAGATATTACAAAACACCAACGCTTAACTTTATTATTATTTTACAAAAACTTTCCTCGTATGTACAATTTATGAAAATAAATATGAAATAGACAGTTTGGAAATGAGATTTGTGTTTCTTTTCTTATTTTTTGTAGCCTCCATAGCCACCGCTGCCACCGCCTCCGTGGCCACCACCACCACCACTATAACCACCACTGCCTCCGTAACCACCGCCGCCCCCATATCCACCTTTGCCACCTCCGTAACTTCCGCCTCCATATCCACCTCCTCCGTAACCACCACTGCTGCCTCCGTAACCACCGCTACTGCCACCGTAACCACCGCTTCCATAGCCACCGCTGCCTTCGTATCCACCGTCTCCATATCCTCCTTTGCCACCACCATATCGACCACCGCTGCTTCCTCCATATCCACCGCTGCCTCCGTATCCACCACTGCCACCATAGCCACCGCTGCTGCCTCCATATCCACCACTGCCAACATAACCGCCGGCTCCATAGCCACCGCTGCCTCCGTAACCACCGGCTCCATATCCTCCTTTGCCACCTCCATATCCACCACCGCTGCTACCTCCATATCCACCGCTACCGCCATGTGTACCACCTTCATAGCCACCGCTGCTTCCGTAACCACCGCCTCCATAACCTCCTTTGCCACCTCCGTAACCACTGCCTCCGTATCCTCCACCACTGCTTCCTCCGTATCCACCGTAGCCACCTCCTCCATAGCCACCGCTGCCTCCATAACCACCACCTCCGTTACCGCCTCCTCCGTAACCGCCTCCTCCATAACCACCGCCCCCATAGTCACTTCCTCCTGTACCACCTCCATATCCTCCACCCCCATAACCACTGCCTCCATAACCGCCAGCTTCCACAGCCACAAACACCGCAAGAAAAACGCTGGCTACAATTGCCACCTGGAATATGAACTAAAAGAAAAGAGAATTGTAAGTCATTGTAGTCAATGAAATTTTTCCAACAAAAGTTCCCTCAGTGTCTCTTCTTTTTACAACCTTTGTGTTAACTTAATACAGTATGTTTCATTGTTAATTGTCTGTAAAGGACCTTTGCAAAGTCATTTTTAAGCTACTTACAGAACTCCATCGATAATTCATTCCTTCCCGAGAAATGTCTAACTTTACACGTTGAAAAAGTGCATTCCATACCATGGCTTGGCCCGATAAATAAGCCTACATTCGAAACTAGTGTTCGAAATGTACTCGCCTTTGGTAACTAGGACCGCGTGATGGCCCAGAATGCATTTCGGTTTAATAATTTCTCGAATAGCATATTCTTCTTATTCTTCAATTGTTAGTTTTACCATGGTTTTATTTATCTGCTCAACATATATGGCGCTGCAATTTACTTTTCTTGGAAATACTTATGGTAAATGATGAAATATAGTAGAAACATAGCTTTTGAGTTATTTTATAGAATTATAATTTAGAATTTATTTAAACACACGTAGCACAGACTTGTGCGCCGGTCATCATTGGTTATCATTACGTAATTTGTTACCAAGATATAACATTTATAAAAATGGGTTTAACATCAATGAACTGCCACGCTAAAAGGTAATTTTACATATTAGAATCATTGAGTATGCTGTTCTTTTAGTTAGTATATTACATAATTACTAAGAAAACAGACACTGTGAGAAAAATTCAGCCAATAATTAGCAAACGATTTATTAATTTTCGATAAGGTTCTTTTTTAGTTGTTTTGTATAGAATATTTGGCTACTGAAATATTTTTTGTGCTTTTTTGATTATTCGAAGATAAACTAAATTTTAAGGAGCAATTTTTATGCTCGTACTTATAGGTTCATGATATCTCAGATTAATGTTATCAAATAAGTTTGCAATAAATTTTGTTCGCTTACCATTTTTCCCATTTTGCAAGTTTTGTTTTTAAGTTTGATCCACTTAATTTGTTGAAAGCCCTGGAGGAATGATGATCCTTGCCATAAATTATCCCTTTATATACACGATGAATTCTTAACACTCTTATAGTCTGACCAATGATCTCCCAGCGTATTTTTGGGCAATTGTTTCCTATTGGAGGAAGTGTAATTATTGAAAGGGTGGGAACATTAAGAAAATAGATGCTTTTATTGTCTTATATTGGACCATAGCGACCGGAAAAAAACGAGTGTTTAGAAAAAGTGCAAACCTCTTATGCAAACTATGGGATTCTCTCAATGTTTTCTTTTTTGTTTAGTATTATTGTTAATTTGAGATCAGCTTGCTAGTATGCGCAAAATTACGGCAATTTCTATACAATTTGACTGTTACTGGTAATGTTTAATATATGGTTAAAATGTTAATAAAATTCGCTTTTAAGTCATTTCTTTTTTATTGCCCATATGTAAACATTATATGTGAGTAAATATCATAAATATATTGATATTCATGATATACAGGTATATTTTAAAAAAGGAATAACATTTGTAATATATGACAAACATTTTGGTAATAATATATAACGAATACAAATATATTCATATTATATTAAGGAGACATTTTTTTTATAATATATTATGATATCTTACGAAAAATATATCCGCAAAAAATTATGGACAATATATTCTTAATATATTATGATAATGTCTGCATAATGTGTCTACATTATATATTATTAACAAAATATTTTTCAAAAGAAATTTGGAAATGTATATTTAATGAATGCACTTAATTGGGCTATTTGGGATAAATTTAAGCCAAGAAATAGTACATAAAAACGACAAATTAAAACCCCAAGTTTTAACATTGAATCTCTATCTCGTACATATGGCTGTGAATGTATGGTATGTGCACATGTAAGTGCAATATATTACCCATATACTGTATAGTACCATATATTTATTTTATACATGACACAATATATTACACATATAGTTTAACAACATTTATAATATATTTCAGATACCTGCATGCTGTAAAATTTTAGTAATATTAAGTAATATTATTAGTAATATATTGCAGCAGGTATCTGAAAAATATTTAGCATATATAATACATCATATTTTCTTGACATATTTTATACATTTACAATGTATAGATGCTATATAATAATTATATTAGCCAAATATGAAATCGGGCCAATTTTGGTATATTTTCAATATATCGATCATACATCCAAAAAAATTTATTCTTAATATGTTTTTGTCCATATGGGTATTATTGGATGTACTGTTATATTTATTCACAAAAGTGTAGGCATAGGTTTCCACAAAATTTTTGCCTAGACAACGTTCCAGTGCTTATTAATCTTTCTGGAAAGTTCTTAAAGCATTATTAGGGATTCCTTTTTAATTCATTTAATGTAATATACGCTCTAAAAAGGGGCGGGAAAGTTTGATAACCGTTGACTATTAATTAATAACTTTGAAACAAATTTATAAGGATTTGTTTTTATTTTTAAAAATGATTCAAATGTAAGCGTTAAGTCAGTAAGTTTTGTATTAAAATTGCTGTACTTTAATTCATATGTTATTTTTGATCGACCGACTCAGAAAATATATATTATGCCTAAAATGGAGCTGTAGGTCGAATATGTTTTTGAACCACATTTAGCACAATATTTTGCAAACAGACACTTAATGCCACGTGCTAACAAGGCAAATATTCATGACATTATGAATTTGAACAACGATGGGATATCATGGCTAAGAATGGAAGCACATCAAATCGACAAAATGAGTTTCGTAAATACGTTTATTTGCCAATTAGCATAAATACAGGTCGGCGTAAGATAATGTAGATACCGTAAAACTATATCATAAGCTGTTGATGTTTTGGTTTATTATGTCTTGGATAGTTAGTCCACTTACATGTATTAGCACTTGAATCTGGTCTCAGCATGTTGTGTTAAATAAATCCTGTCATGTACATGTATATGACCGGATTCTAGTTAGATTTTTCATAAATATGTTAAAAACTGCATTTCTGAGGAGAATTGAACAGCGCAGGGAAATTTCATTGGTTTACTTCTATATCTATGTTTGTACATGTAGTAGCATGCATGTATATCTCTCAAAAGCTTCAAAAGTGCATTACTGCATGCATTTTCCGGATTATTAATGAAATTGAAATGCGATATTTTCAAATTGGTAGGCTGAAACAATGCACTGCCCAGATATCAGAAGAATAAGAAATTAATTTCTTAATTATATCAGTTTTCATTATACACTTTTCGTGTGTATAGATTATAAAGAGAATGTAGGTTAAACAAATTAAGAGCTAGTTATTAATTGTAATAGCTTTCAATTTATTTACTGTGTTTATTTCGGAAATAATGTTAATTTATAATAATAAGTCATGAGATCCAATTATAGGCAGGTTTCCTCTCATGCTACCAAAAGTGCCTTATATAGAAAGTCATAAAATCAAAAAGTCAAAAATTAGTGGAAAACATGATTAAAAACCCACTTAATTTGTATATTATAAATTTCAATTTTTCTTTTAACTTTAATTTACGAACCTTGCATTCGAAGGGTATACTTGATGCTTCATTGATGGATTCAGCTTTCGGTATTCATCAACTATTGTTATATCTACATGTATATATAATCAATTATTCATCAGTTAATTAACACGTATTTAACGATCAAACATTTTAAATAGCTAATGTGGTCAATTAGGCAACGTAAGCACACAACAACGGGTAATTTCGTCACTTCCATACATGGTTTTATTTACAAAACAAGATTCACAACTTAAAATTACAGAAATTGCATTTTCGTCGCATCAGAAAAATGATGCGTATGCAATTCGATGATGGCAATCATGATACAAAAATGGCTCATGAATTTTTATACAAAATATGAGAAATAGTCATCTATTTTTTCACAATCGGCAAAATAAATTAATTCCTCCAACCGCTCTACTTCTTGTAGCTATCGTAGTCACCGCCATAACCACCGCCTCCATAACCACCACCTCCGTAGCCACCGCCTCCGTAACCACCGCCTCCGTAACCACCGCCTCCGTAGCCACCACCTCCGTAGCCACCGCCGCCGTATCCTCCTTTGCCATAGCCTCCACCACCGTAGCCGCCGCCTCCGTAGCCGCCGCCTC
>JAQGAF010000727.1:0-41958 GCA_034687865.1 Kryphioiulus occultus | reverse complement strand
TTTAAGACATAATATTTGTCTTGTTCTACTTTTCAGACATTAGAAAAGACTTTAAATAAGACTATGTTTTTACAGTGAATATGCTGCCCCGAACCACCATGCAATCACTGCCAGTCTACAAGCCGTTAGGAGTAGCCCATTTCTCATATTGTCTACGCAGGAGCAGGAAACATACCGAACTAACTCGAAATTCGGAATAAATTCACTTATAACGGAAAAAAAATATTTCCATTCACGTGACCATGCGAGTTTTGTGTTTACTCATGCGCGAAATGTTAGATCATCGTCAGTTTTGGTAAAAAGCGCAGAAATCTGATTTAGTTTGCTTAGCGTGCAAGAAAAACACGAGAATGTTGAGATTAAGTTTCTCTTTTAAGCGCAGCAATGGTTTGAGGGATACGGGTGGCCAAGCATTGACGTCACTGTGGGCCAGAGTGAAAACACAAAACTTTGCTTCCATATGAAATTGCTCCTTGAAAACACAAATATGTATGGTCATTTCATCGTCAGCAGCTAAGCCTGCCCGAAACCTAGCTGCCAAAGTCAACAGGTCCGTTTCTCGATGACATATTCCTTATTTCGGAAGATCTGGTTGTCATGGCAACCACCCACCCAACGCAAACACGCCACCCGGAAACACGTCACAGCGCTATTTTTCATTAGAATTCTCGCTAGTGCGAGATGCAAGGCATAATGGCGCAATCAATATAATGATGATATACAGTACAGTATGCGTGTGCAGCGTGCCCAAAAAGTTGATGGTCACCGGTTTCCTTACTCGGGACTTTGGGAACGCCTTGTACGTACAGGGGGCATCATAAGTAATATTCAGCAAAAATGTCGAAAACAACTTCAAACTAAATTCCATTTACATGTAGCATCAAGTCACAGGTTTGATGTCATAATAACATACATGTACATCATTTCGTACTATTTTCCTTGTAAATTTGAATTTATATGACATTTGAGACTTCGTGGGCGCCAACTGCGCCGTAGGGAGCATCAAAAATCTACTTCAACTATTGTTGAAGTTGACGTTGTAGTTTTCGATACTATTGTATCGAAAACAGCTTCAAACTAAATCTGATTTATCATTAAGTAACTGGTTTGATGTTATAATAATATAGCATTTTCTTAAAAAGGAAATTGAAAGGAAATTGGATTTCTATGACATATTGAGACTTCGTGAGAGCCCCGTGCGTACAGGAGGCCTAAGAAGTCAGACACAGAAAAAATGACGAAAACAGCTTCAAACTGAATCAGGTAGATGCCATAATAATACACATGCACATAATTTCACGCTATTCTCCTTTTAAATTTGAATTTATATGGCATTTTCAAACTTCGTGGGCGCCCTACTCCGTAGGGGGCATCAAAATTTTACTTCGGCAAAACGATCGCAAACAGCTTTAAACTAAATCTGATTTATCATCAAATAACAGGTTTGATGCTATAATAATATATCATTTTCTTAATTGGAAATTGAAAGGGAATTTAACTTATATGACATTTGAGACTTTGTGGGAGCCCTGTACGTACAGGGGGCTTACTAAGTCAGTTAAGGAAAAAATGTCGAAAATAACTTCAAACTGAATCTGAGTTAGCATCAACTAACAGGGTTGATGTTATAATAAACCATGTCGCACAATTTTCCTTTTAAATGTGATTTTCTATGCCATTTTGAGACTTTGTGTTCGCCCAGTACGTGTAGGGGGCATCAAAAGTCAATTTCAGCAAAAATATCCAAAATTGCTTCGAACAAACTGATTTAGCGTCAAGCAGACTTGACGTTTATTTAGAATTTACGTCAATTCGATCCAATTGTAAAACAAATTCAATTTCTATGTCATTGTATTAGTTCAAACTGGAATGTTTCACTAGCTCTGTCATTGGAGATTTTCGTTTTAGAGCTAACTTAAGCATCCTGTTATTTTCGCGTCACTGTCGCTAAAACAGAGCAGCAAATTAATTAAAGCTAATCACGCAGCGAGCGGATATGGGAATTTAAACGGAGATTGCGAAATCGTCCACTTAAGTGCAAATCCAAATATTGCTTGGCTCGTGTAATTAAACAAAGGATTCACGTATACAAAAATCGATATGGAGATACAGTACGTTGGTTTACAACATCCGAGCCTCTTTTTTACGCGAAATAATTTTTTCAACCGCCAGCTATGTTATTCGTTCATGAAAATAGTTTGTACACTATTGGGAAAAAAACCAACTCATGACGATTTTCTAAACGAATGAATCAAATGGCATTTTTTCAACAAAATTGCATTATAAACAAAACCGACGCAATTTGCAGTAGAAAGCAATGGCTGTAAACGTAAGGATTCCCTTATGGATTAGAAATGATCGCAAACTGACGAAAACCAATTGTTATAATCTGAAAAATTGGTATACAGTAGAAAACTGATGTTCCATGATGATTCGGTAATGGTTGTTTAAAATGCTTTTTTTTAAACAAAAATTACAAGTACATTATACAGGGCCAGTCAAACGATGCCCATTAAATGTCGATTTTAATTGTTCATTTTGGGATTTCGACTTTTCTAGGTTTTAAAACAAATTTTCCTGGCCGAGTAAGGAATGTTTCAAGATTATTGGTTATGGGTGACAAAATAAATTTTCGTAAAGAAACAGCAAATTATAGGACTAGTTATTTGAATTGACAATTTAATTATCACTTTCTTCCACAGAACTGCATGTCATCTCTTGACTTTTGTGTTAACCAATAAGACGTAAAAGGTATCGTTGATTTGTTGAAATCCACAGGCATTTTCAAAGTAAATCCATTTTATCTGACTTTTCCAGATTTTCCAGATCTGGGAGAACCCTGTTATATATATTAACCAAAATCAGTCATAACCATGGAATATCTGTTTGCTATCAAAATATAGTCAGTTTTTCAGTTTACAATCACTTAACCAGTTTGCAATCAGTTCTTTGCATCAACCTGGAAATTCCAACTGACAATCCCCCTTCCCTGAACGCCCTTTATGGATGATCCCTTGAATTAATAACTTGATTTACTTAGCAAATAATATAATCCCATATACGGACTAGCATACCTTGTACCGATAATCATGTATTAGATTTGCCCACTACGTACCATATAATGCATCGCTAAATTTTAAATGCCTCAATATCCGGTTTCAAGTTACAGTGCAGAAACTGATTGGATGGCTTATATGAAAATTTAGAACCTTTGCACGATGGCCCATTTAATCCCAGCGATTAATATTCGCTTACACAACACTATGAAAACATGACACATGGTAACACGCCATAAAAACATAGGAAGATATAACGCTTAATAATTAAACAGTGGAAAGGCTAAGGCGCTTACAGCACACCTACTATAACATATGGGAATAATGAAAGTGCAGAATGTAAACGAAGACAACCACCTACGCATTGAACCTCCAACGAGGCGGAATCTTATCAAAATCGAAAATACGATGAAGTCACGCCTACGCAGCTTCCTTGGTGACGACCAGGGGTTATTGAACTTTGAAAACAAAATTTTCACATCAATTAGATGAAGTGTTGTTACGAGATGATCAAGCGTCAATCCAGTCATAGCATTCTCACATGACGGCCATAAGGCGGATATCCTCAATGGTAGAAACTATCTAGGGTGCTTACATTTTAACCACACCCTTACCTCTTTATACGGTCGCTCGTTATACCACTTCAAGTTCTGAAGTTGAGGATGGCCGTGTTTTAAAACATTGGTCAACATTTTGTCGTTTTGCTTTGTTTAACTCAACAAACTTAATACCGCGCTCTCAAGTTGATCCTGATGAAAAACGCATTGTTAAGATGCTACAAAGAACGTCAAAAGTAAGCAAAAACTCGACAACACAACAGAACTTTGATCAAAATTTTAAACCAGAACCATCTCCAACTGCGGATATACAGTAGTTACATGTACGTACGTAAAGCCAATCTTCAGACTGATTAGAACTATTCCTCAAGATTGTAATTTGTTTGTTACACGTACATTATATACAGTACATGTACATGTACATGTATTTTTGATAGATGGATAATAATTCAATGATAATAATTTATAATTTATGCATGTAAATTGTTAGCAACGACTTGTGTATGCTAATCGTAATTACACATTTGTTATCATTAAAGTTCAGTTATAAAAATAGTTTACAATCCATTAATTGTTACATTTGGTATTATTAAATTACAGTTATAAAAAGTGGTTTAACATCAATTAATTGTCATATATGTTACTATAAAATTACAGTTATAAAATAATATATTAACATCCAGTAATTGTCAAGTGAGAATTAAGTATACCTGCACTTATACAATCGTTAAGTATAATTTCAACGAAGTTAATAGCCTTACATAAATGCCATTAGTCTATACAATAGTCAATTCAACTCAGTACCTACTATCAGTACCTGAATACCGTGTGGTAGGGGGATGTAATCCATCAACCCAATTTAATCGGCAATTACTACCGCATTAGGGTGAATAGAACCACCATCATTGTAAAATTGAAGTTCTTGAATCTTAAGGCTGTCTTTTGGAAGAGAATTCCAACGTCTGATATCATGCAAGAAATAAGACCAATAGTATGGATCCCAGTGGGCTCGGAGTTCCATTTTCAAGTATGTAATGGAAATACAGTGGTACAATTGTATCGATTTAAATGTTTTCGCGAAATTTGAACGGATCCTGATTAATTAACATGGGTTGTATGTTAAAACATGATTCGTTTTACAGCATTTCGCTTTACGACCTACTTTCCAAGAACCTACGTAGGCCGTAAAGCGAGGGGAGTATTTTCTAGTCATATTAGCAATTCGCATATTATTCCCCGATTAAATTTAACGACGCATTGTGCAACGAGCCAGTTGAGCTCACCTTTCAGTATGCATTTCAGCCAGAAGATAAATCAAGATTTGGGTGACAGTGCCTTGAAACTAGGTCTGTTTCATAGCTGTTTGTTCAAAATTAGTCAAAGCTGATAATGAAAACAGCCCGACCATTTCTAACAAGATTTCTGATCGCATCAATTTTATTTACTTGAGGGATTAACAGAGCTATACGCGTGCTTGTACGCCTGGTAAGAAACTCCAAAAAACGCAAAAAAAACTCAGAATGATTAATTCTTGTGTTCTCTGGCGAAGCCACAAGCTTCATTTATCAATGTCTAACTACGCTGGCACGATGCAAATCCAACAGAGCATTTCGTGAAATTTACCACTAGCCTAACTGTGAATACTAAGTTTACTCAACAGATTTTACGTTTGAGAAACATTCGAGGTTGTTAGAGCCGAAAAACCATGGATTTCCATGTATACATAATATTAATATTTCAACTACTTGCCTAGTATGCAAGAATGAAACCTGTCCTTTATGCAGCTATTAAAATTTACCCTTTTCATGTTTTGTGTGTATTTCTTGTGCTTAACATAATCGGACAATGTAAAATCATAGTTGCCCCTAACAGCCAGGCAATCACTGCCAGTCTACGAGGCTTTAGGGGAAGCTCACTTGCTTTTGTTGTCTATGTTGGAGCAGTAACTATACCGAAATACATCCAAATATGCATTCAGATTGTTTGACTAAAGTTACCAACAATAATTACAAAATGTACATGTATAACGGAGTAAAACCTGGACCCAAATTCGCATATCCATCGCAAATTTGCGATATTCAACCAGCAGAAGCCAAACTGCGATTCACGTGGTGTCATGCAATCAACGTTTGAAAATGCAGCCAGAAAATGCATTTGACAAACCCAAGACGTGAATCCAGGGGCAGTTCAATATTTGCTCAAGTTCAGTATTTCCCTACCCAATTACCCATTGCCTGAAAAGGTTTAAAAGTACTTTTGCATCATCTGGAATTCAATTTCGAGATCAAATAAATGCACAGGTAAATTGCTTTCGCCAACGCACAATTACTTCATCTCGCATCTTTAAATATTAACCATCTTTGGGAAACCATCCTTGAAAAATGGCCTTATTTTCAAATTTACCAGCATAATGGGAGAATTTAATATGCAAGAGCTTTCCGTTCAGGATAATTACACATTGGTTATAACCACGGGTTATTTTGTTTTTCTTTCTTATGCGATCTTACAAACATCGATTTTTCTTCTTTTATTCCAAGGTGCAATTCTGTGGCATTTTATAACAATACGATGGAACGTCGATTACCAAACCACCATGGGGCCCGGATCCGCCAAGGTCGTCCATATCCATGGTTTTCAGACAAGATTGTTTTTTCCTACCAATTTTCGCATTTCGCAATGAAGTAAGTTGTCATGAAAACGATGTCGGAGGATTATCTTTGCCATAGCTGCTTTTCGATCGATATGACTTGTATCCGTTTAAAGTGCATGCCATCATCCACGTTGGGGGTAAGAATAACATTGCGCCAGCACTGCACGATCATTCCAAATAATAAAAATATGTGCCATTGCATTTTGGGTGTTACTTCACCAATAAACTGCTCGGTAAAAGTAAGAACTTTAAAGCCGACATTTCCATTGAAAAAAGAGAAGTATGACTTCTGGTGCACCCTGCCCCTAATGGTCTTTTGCACAGGCGCTGACATGCCAAATGGCCATTCTAATAATAATGAAGTCCCATTACCATAATCCTGCATAATTAAGCGGCAGGCTGTGCACTAGAGTGCATAAAAGATAAGGGAAACCGCAGCTAACCGTTTATTGTGGATGTGGCAAGCATATCTAATTCGATGCAGACATCAACTGGCGCCACCAATCAGCATCATTCACAATTCACCAATTATTGCTTTGACGCTTAAGATCATTCATTTCCATCGATTTTCATTAATTCGGCATTAAGGCTCTAGTTTTAGTGGTTTTACCTCTAAGATTAAGATGTTGCACTTGCCATCATACAAGTATATGCACCTCAGTAAAGCGTCTATTGCAAAAGAGAGGGCTTTTCTCAGATATGGATATCAGTTTATGAATATCATTTGGGATGAGAAACCACTTCGACGAGCAACAGGATGGTGCATGTTAAGTAGATAACGCTCGTGCGTGTCATTTTCAGATAATCCGGGTTATTTTCGAAATTTCGCCATTATAGGATTAAGATTACGAGCCTTTTAAGACCATCCATTTTGCATTCAAAACGCAATGCAGATTGCTTCTAAAAGACGAAAAACCCTAAGCATTAGCCAACAATTTAAGGCTTACGTAGTGTAATTAGAGATACAATAATGGCAATATAAATTCAACTAACCATTCTCAATTTAACATCTGACCTTAATAATAATTCGTCCCTATCATGCAAGTTTCAATGTCGTACAAAGGGCGTTCATGGGCGTACTTCTCCTAAAAACACATGGGCTAGCAGTGATTGGCTGGGGGTTAGGGGACAGCTAAATCAGACATTGCATTATATTATTAGATTTTGTTAGATTAGGTTAGGGTAAAGAAAAAACGCACGCAAATCAAAAAGTATAAATTCCGATAGCTAGGTTGCTTACTAGACAAGTAGAAATGAAGTTCGAATACTGAGGATTGCAATGCAAAGCAGTGCAGTACAAAATGCATCTAAAATACGGTAAAACCTCCAGCATTAACCAATATTTAATACAAGTGAAAATATAGATAATGCCAAACAATACCAACTAACTTTGCTCAATTTAACATTTGACTTTAACATTAATACATCTATCCTTTATCATGCGAGAAAATTGGCTCCTCCTTACGCTTGTAGGTTGGCAGTGATTACCTGACTCCAAGGGGCAGCTAAATCAGTTTTTGTAGTTTTGCTAACAATAAACACTTAGCGCAGCACAACACAAGTTTAAAATTAACAAAAGTGTAAGTTAACTTTTGCGTGTTTAATCAACATTTGTTACAAAAGTGCTTTTTCATAACAAAACTTGACCACTAATTTTGTGTTTACCAAATCACAAGATGATTTGAGTTCCGAAAATTTATTTCGGCTGCAATTGGTTATGGATGGATGAAATGATTGATTTGCGCCTTACGACAGCCATTAGGTACAAGTTTTCAAGTACCGACCCTAGATGGCATTGTTTTAAAATGTAATTTGTTTGAAATTTCCGGCGCACATTTGCATACAAAACTTCGCATTGCAAGACAAGTACATTTATTTTTGGAACTTCTGACTTTCGTTTGAATACCTTTTGTTGTGCAGCGTTAAGTGTCTAATATACTC
Source organism: Kryphioiulus occultus (assembly GCA_034687865.1). NCBI lineage: Eukaryota > Metazoa > Arthropoda > Diplopoda > Julida > Julidae > Kryphioiulus > Kryphioiulus occultus. The sequence goes on along the minus strand of JAQGAF010000727.1, from coordinate 33,754 downwards.
CAATTGTCTAATATACAAAGATGCCAGCCTTGTATATTAGACAAGCAGATCTGAAATACAATTGTGTGCACATTTGGAGCAAATACTACACTGAAGCTTACCAGCAATCATACTATGGCATGTGCCAACTGTGATAACACGTACGATTCTTTGTCAATATCTAGGAACAGATTCCCTTAAAATATTTCCCCATTTCTAGCAAGGAACCATGTTTCGGGAAACCTGTTGGAAGATAGTCATCAAATGTTTCCTCAAATATGTTCTCATGCTAGAAATGATCCTGGTGTGGACAGGGCTTCAGGTTCGCATTTTGTCATACAGGGTGTCCAAAAGCCTATTCTTTCGGCAGTTTCGTGCAGGCAGTTTCTTACACAGCCAGGTTTTCTTACTTGTCATTTTCATTCCCCACCTCAGTGTATTCGTGCTTTCCACAAACCGAATTGCATCGGCCATAAAGCCCCGCTTTCGGCAATAAAGTTAGAGTTCAATACTTCCAAATTTGCGTCAACAAGATAGTAAAATAGATATTTCGCCGGCACAAACAAGCTCGACTTAATGCCATAAACGCCGCGGCCGTGATGCATTTTCGCGAAAAATGTGCTTTCGACCCACGCGATTCCCGAAACGAACTCAATATAAATTCAAGCGAATTATTTGAAATTCAATGGTCGGAAATGCTGCAGGCAAGTTGTGCAAATTCGAAAAAAGTTGTTCCAAATGGGCGCAATTTAAGCGAAAGCTCAGCATCTCCCAGTTATAAAGACGGTCAACAACTACTTGGCAACAAGATTTCCGAATCCAAATTGTGTACAAATTGGGCACAATTTTAAAAATCACGCCCGCAAATCAAATTTGTTCGAGATGCTCACTTGACCATCGTAGCGTAAAGGGTGCATGCGTTCCTTTGATAAGGGTCGTTCATACACGTAAATAACTAAGTCTGCAATGATTTCTTCAGTTATGAGTACTGGCCAGATATGGCAACAAGTGTAAGCACACATGCATGATCACAAATTCCGAATTTGGGGCCTTTTCCACAAGCATTGATGACGTCGTATCCAGAATATCAGAGTTCAGATTGACGCTAATGCATCATTGATGGCGGTAAAGCACTAGCTGTTGAATACAAATCTTATAAAATAAACAGTCAAACCAAGTTAATAGAAACCAGGTCTATCGTCGTATCCAACCAATGGTTTGCTTGCTGGCATAGGCCTAAGTGTAGTTCTTGATACATTACTTATTCATGGTGGGATTCACCAGTTACATGGTTTCCACGTACTATTTGATGCCCATTGGCCATTCTGTACAAACCACAGAAATGCGAATAAACTGAAGGAGACAGGCCCAGAAAGGTTAAAGTTGTCAAACTTGAGATGACAGCTTGTCATTACCTCAGGCAATGTCCGCAAAAATAACGTGCAAGCTGGAACGATTTACAAGGTTCCATACATTTTTTCTGTACTATTTTTTCATGAATGATAGGACTGTCAATGATATCGATCACGTGTAGCGCACTTTTACTAAACAAACGTGCAGTTAGTGGAAAAGAACGAAACTATGGATGCCAGAAACATGAAAAACACACTGGAGCGCCACCTGGACAACGCATGGTCTGAACATTAGTTGCATTCCTAGTCAATTTTCCATTCGAATTACACTGAATATTCAGTGATCCTCCGGAGATGAAATTCTAAACTTCCATGCATTTTCCAGGGTATATAAAACAAATTTCCTTGACCACATTAAGGAATGATGTATTTTCGCATAATGTATTCTACTGATATATAAGCAAGAGATGGACCACAGCAAATTTAGTTTTTTTTTGTAAATTGAAAAATTCATTATTGATTTCCTCCACAGAATTTGTCCCATCTCGTGATTTCAGTGTTAGCCAATGACCGGCTATGAAAAATGTACCATTGATTTGCTGAATTTCAATGGCTTCTTCAAAGTACATCCATTTCCCTCGACTTTTCCAGGCATTTCCAATTTCCCTAACATTTTCAGGTTTTCCAGGTCTGAGCACACCCTGATATTTCAGAATACGAAAGTTAGCAAGAACAATAAAACATTTTCTAAAAGTTATGCAGTTCATGACCGAAATCTAAAAATTTACAAACCTAAACGGATATGGTGATATTACCCCAAATATGGAATTGTCCAAAAAAAACTGACAATTTCATTATTAATTTTTGCTACAGAATTGCTTACCATTTCTTGATTTCAGTGTTAACCAATGATAGCGATGTAACAGGCCTAATTGATTTGTTGAATACCCCAGACTTTTTCAAAGTAAATCCCCTTTCCCGGACTTTTCCAGACAGTTATAATTTCCATGACTTTCCAGGTTTTCCAGGACTGGAAATCCTGATATTTCCGAATACGAGAGTTAGCAAGAACAATAAAACATGTTCTGAAAGTCATGCTATTCATTGTCCAATTTAAAAATTGGCATATCTAGACAGGCCTGATCATATCACCCCTAAAATGGAATTTGAAATTACAGGTACAGGCACATCTGGTTCAGTATATCACCCTGAAATTGGTCTGCATTTCCGAACAGGTGGAGCAACAAGTTCACTCGCCACATCCGGGTACTTTCTTATTCGATAACGCAGAAACTGAATTTGATGCAGCAAGTCTGCAAACAACGTTAAACGTAATAAAATCTTGCCAGTACCATTTCGACGTCAAATAAAAGGAACATTAGCTTAATAGCAGACTTGTGCGATGGACTTGATTAAATTAGCCCAGTAATTAAATTCACAATTTGAGGTTCCGTTTTCTTGATGGTTCAAAGTTACTGCTCCCCAGTGGCACCTTAGTAATAATGTATGCTGTAAACTTTTAAAATTTCTGAAGTATTTACTTCAGAGAGGATCACGAAAGCAACGAACCATTATTTGCAGCACCGTCAGGGAATTTACCAATTCGATAGCCATTTGTCCCAATGCAGCTAGCTCTAATTGCGATGTATATCACGCACAAGTGAATTATTGATAAAGCAAAAAAATATGATTAAAGAGATTACACGAGGAGTGAGAAGGGTAAATTTCAGAGTGCAGTAGGTTTAAGCATCAGTCAACAAACAGAGATTAAGCACTTTTGACACGCCATGCTGGCTTATGGGAATGCAACGTGTTCATAATTGTAATCCTGTCGCGTGACCAACTGTCCACACAAGAGCAGGGCATGCCAAAGTGGTATTAAGACGTCGACAGCAGATCCCTACAAACGCAGAGATAAAATAAGTATCTGATTTCGGAGTAATTAACACAAGCGTGGGGAGCAAAACACGATTACGTTTACAGGGTGTCCCATGCAATGTCACGAGAGATTTTTTTCGTCTCATCTCTATTGCTATATTGGTGAGACTATATCCAACTGTGGTCTAAACTCGGTTTTTGTCAGAATGTAGTGATGCTATAAATCATTCTGAGCCATTTATATCAAGACGTTTTCCAAACATTCATGCCATTTTGCCAAAAACTGCCAATGAATGGATTCACATCCCATAAGATGTTTTGCCATGAAAGATTTTCCGGAATTTTAGTGATGTTTAAAGAGCATGATATACCAAAGTGGACAAACAAGCCAATCAACAGTCTATATCGGGATATACTTTACATTGTGCCCCATTTCAAAAGTGCACAAATAATCACATCAAATAATTTGCAATGAAATATTATTCAGACTTGTAGTTATGTTTAAAACGCAGGATATAACAAATACTGTACAAACAATCTAATCAAACGACTATCCCGGGATACACTTAAAATTATGTCCTGCTCCAAATGTGCACAAAATCGCATCACATCAACTACTTTGCAAAGTGATGTTTAAAGAACATGATGTACCAAAGTGGACAAACAAGTCAATCAAAAGACTTACTAGGGAAAAGTTTTATAGTATACCCTGTTTCAAACGTGCACAAAATCTCATTCCATAAGATATTTGGCTATGAAATACACAATTGCAGTGATATTTAAAAAGCTCAATAAACCAAAATTGGACAAACAAGTCTATAAAACGACTTCCTTGGGGCACACTTTACATTATGTCCTGCGCCAAATGTGCACAAAATCTTATCACATCAAATACTCTCCAATGGTGTTTTTCCATAATTTTAGCGATATTTAAAACGCAGGATATAGCAAAATTGGGCAAACAATTCAGTCAAACATCTACCTCGGGATACTCATTACATTCTGCCATACTCCAAATGTGCGCAAAATTTCATAAAATATTTTCCGGAATTTCAGAGATAGTAGACAAATAAGCCAATGCTATATTTATTAATTATTGCTATATGACCTGCTTCAAATATGCACAAAATCTCACAACATCAAGTATTTTGCCGTGAAATATTTTCCACAATTTCAGTGAAAGTTAAAAACAGGATGAAAAAGTACCAAAATTGGATAAACAAGCCAATAGAAACCTTTCTTGGGACTCACTTAACATTATGCCCTGCTCCAAATTCGCGCACCATGCTTATATTTAATCTTTTTTTCACAGTTATCGGAATTTATCCTTTTTTGTTTTCTTTTTCGTGGTTTTGGGTTAGTTTTGTGTATATCGTAATCAAACCTAAAAAAGCAAATTATTTAGCTGCCCAATCGCCAGACAATTGTTTAAAGTAGAGTTAAGACCCTGAAAGCAGGCAATCATTCAACGCCTTCATGCAGTGTGTGATTGCCTTCTTATAGGGTAATTCAACAGCAGTAGGCATGATATCAGCCCCAACAACAAAAACATGAATGTAAGACCTCATTAAGGCAGCAAAAAATCGAAAACCAATTAATCATATTTTTATTTTTCGCCGTTTTCCGGCAAGTCTTAAAAACATCACCAGCTTTCTAAACGGTTAACTGGTCCTTCAAAAACTTAATGAACAAGCCAATTCAAGCATAGGCCCTACTCTCTGCAAAATTGAATTGCATTTGCTTAAGTTGTCATTAATGGAACTGTTTTCATTCCCGAACTTAAACTGCTACCGAAAACAACATAAAATAAGCGATTCTAATTGGACTCAACGGGTTGTAAAATTTTAGCATCTCAGCAGCCGTGATCAGCTTCAGTTGCTAATTTAATTACGGTTAATATTTCGCTCCAGGCACTTGAAAACAATTGCTTTGTCGCACTGCAGATGGCGCTAATTGATGCTTAACGGGTCGCTAATAAGCGTCCAAACATAACCGGAGTTTGGTGGGTGCAATGGTTCGTAAAAATTAATTCAAATTTGCCGTAGTGAGGCGCAAATCAGCAACCGAGCTTAGCGTTAACGCCGAGAAATAACATCATTTATCTCGCTAAAAGGATTAATCAGAGATTTATGGGTGAAGAAAAGCGCCATTGTCTGGAGTGCCACGCAGTAGGCAACAATTAAATTGACAATCGTGCATTCTGCGTTACACAATGGGCACTTCATTGCCTATATAATACATTTACTACAGGCCATTAATTGGCCAGGGGAATTCAATGCCAAACCCTAAAGTAGGAATTAGGTAGGCGAGCTGATTTACGACAAAAATAAAAGCTGCAACGTACAGAGTTGCCCCAATTTCAAGGGCACCACGGACAAGTTCATGAGGGTTGGCAAAATATGAGAAATAAAATGCAAAAATAGCACTCGAATTACCATATCATTTGCCTATGGCAATAATAATCTCGTCGTCATGTTTATGACCGGCACAACAAAAGAGATGAGCTTAATTAACCGGCTTATGAGCTAATAATTAACTCCGACTCTGTATTTAACGTCAGAGTAAACCCCGTGGCAGTTTGTAGAACAAATCGGAATAAAACAAAGGGCTTACTTCGGCATGTTCCCTGCTTCAGAACAGACACTACGAGAAAGTGGGCTTCTCCTAAAGATTGATATGCTGGCAGTGATTGCCTGGCAGTTAGGGGCAGCAACAAGGGGCCTCCCCAGCAACTAACTTCAATTTCCCTGATTTTCCAGCTTTTAGAAAACAAATTTCGCCGACTACCCTTACCACTGAAAATGAAAAAAAAATTGCCAACGATTTTCTTAAGGAAGCCTTTCAAGTTCCATATCTTTGCTAGTGTTTCAAACAAATTGCCCTGGCCCAAAAAAAAATGCAAAATACAACAACCTGTATCAAATATTTTCTTAAGGAAGCAGCAAATGTAGATAACTTTTAAATTGACAGTTTCATTATTGATTTGTTCAGCCAAAGTGGTTGCTGGGCTAGCTTTATTTTCCAAGCTTCTTGTATGTTTCCAACTCCTCAAGACTCAGTTTTGGTTATGATCTGAAGAAAGATGCAGGACAAGTGTGATATGACATATAACATTAATACATCATGTTTCATACCAAAATTTGCAACTCAATTTCCCTGACCAAATCTGATTAAATTCTTTGACTTTTCCAGGTTTTCCAGACACTTGGAAAATTTCAAGACAATTTCAAGGAACAATTTTTACAGATTTGATCCAAGCAAATATAACATATGGCGGAAATTTTAGAAATTACGGATCTGATCACGAAATGATGGAATTAGCCCACAATTTTGTAAAAAGAAATAATAATATTAATTATTAAGAGATTGCTGTAGGCGGAAGTTTTGAAAATTACAAGAAATATTGGGTTTTTAGTGAATTAATATTATTAACAATGCGAACACTTGAGGTTGAGACTACTAGATCTCAGACACTGCATTTTTGAGGACTTATTTTTGAAATAATAAAAAATTGTTCATAATTACGGAATCGCCATAGGCGAAATATTTTAAACAAAAATAATGTATTTTAGCTGATTTTTTCATAAGAAAAATTAATGATAATGATAAGAAATGATAATGAAAATGCCTTAAGCGAAATGTTTAGAAAAAAGTAGAACCCAACTAGTTTTGTAATGCTTTTCATGAGATACTTATACCAAATATAATAGTTGTGCCATAACAAATTACCAGACACTATGGATTTCCCTGACTTAATGGTCAAAGTGGCCACGTTTCCCTGACTTTCCCTGAACACAATCAATTATCCTGACTCATTAAATTTCCCTTACTTTTTCTAACAAATCAATTTGCCCTGACTATTCCAGCCTTTTCGGATTCCGATTGCAACTCCAGTTTTCCAGGTCTGGGTGAACCCTGTTACACTGTTTGGTTTGGTTAGCTTAAACACAAAAATCAAACAATAAATTGTGTAAATTCCGACAGGTGTTATTCTTGAATACTATGCAAGTAGACTTGAGAATTAAATAGTATGTGCGCATTATGGAGCAGGTGCTATACCCAAGTTAATCCAATCCTTCTTCAGTCAAGCTTAAGAAAACCAGACAAAGGCAATTTGCGATATTTAATCTTCGATTAAACTAAACGGCTTGATGCTCCACGGCATTAATACGAAAATTTTGTGTTCCAACAGGCTCGTTTAGCAGTAATGTACTTTTAAAACCCAGTTGAAACCCAGGATGAAAATCGATAGAACCGATAATTTAAAAAGAAAAGGATATTTTCAACATTTCTAAAAGCTCGCAGAAATGAAATTGACCTATAATCCCAGCATTTAATCGTATAACACTGCTATCGGTGCTGGCTGTGCCCTAGTTTGCTTTCGTTTTCCCAAACGTATTATTGTCTTTTTTTAAGTAAAACAACCGAGTTTTATGGCAGTCTCCTCAGCTTCTGAAGAAGCGAATTTAAATATGCACTACAAATGGCATTCGCCAAGTGCAATGTGTGCCAAATGGGATGAATTAATTGGCCAGTTAGAATAAATGAGTAAAGATGAGCAAGATTAACACACACATGTCTAGGAAATTTCTGCGGAAATAAATTATGAACGTAATAATGAAGGACTGACGTCACATCCTGCTACGAGCGTGAAGAACAGCAGCAATTTCCTACTTGACACTGCGGTAGAATTTGTAATGGTTTAAACGGTTGTGAAAAAATAATCCGATATGCAAGAAAAGCGACCTAATAACGAAAAACTGATCAATACTTGATGGCATGCTACAATTTGCACATAATGTATATTTCAACCCTACTGCCATCCTGGTTTCTCGCGTTTCTAGCAGGGAGGCAACTCTTAAAAATTCAGTAAACCTGACTTTGGCTTTCAGGGATCTGACTTGACTTCAGACTTCAATGACTAGCTTGAGACTTGAAGGACTTCCATGGCACATCACTGACTTCAGTGGCACTTCAGTGAAACTTCAGCGACCCTTCAACGGCACTTTAGCGAAATTTCAACGGCACTTCAGCGAAATTTCAACGGCACTTCAGGGAAACTTCAATGACTTCAGGGAAACCTCAATGACTTCAGTGAAACTTCAACGTAGCTTCAGTGGAGCTTCAATGAGACTTCAAGGGACTTCAACCAACATGTAAACCTGACTGCACACGTTACCTACCCCTCTACTTGTCCAGTACAATTGTAGTCTATGAAATGGCAATTTATCCTTTTTCTGTTTTTTGTGTGTTAATGCTAACCTAACCTAAAAAGTAATTTCTTATTACACCCAAAAAACTAAAAGACAAGCTTTTTCATACATTGCAGACTGGGTCACGAGTGTAATGCCATAAAACTAAACTTAGGAGTTGCAAGCAACGAAGCTCATCAAAATTATGCTAATCTGTCGTTCTAACAGCATGATCAGTAAGCCAATGTGTGCCATCAGTAATCAATGCGCTGAATTAAGCAATGCGGGCAAGGCATCTACAAAGCACGTGACTCGATTCACTCAAAGCCATTTTTAGACGAAACACATTACAATAACTCCAGCTCATAGGAAAAACGCAATAATAAAAGGCCAAATGTTGAGAATTGAGTCCCCGATGCATAAAATATACGCTCTGGATGGAATTGATGAGTCGCTAAATCGTGTATGCATGAAATTCGAACAAATATATTCCGCGAAAATGGGCCTCATTTGATATCAGATTTTGGAGCTGAAGTGGAGCTGGCGTTCAAGACACGTGACATTCAAAATAAAACCGATACCAATGTCTCCTCGATTTCGTTCCTATTTCCGCTTATTAATTTCAAAATCCCAGTGCAAATCCATTTAATTCCCTGCATTTGCATCGTGAACAAAACAAGCGATTTAAATCCACAGGACTTCACCTTGAAATCCAATTTGCATAGGCCTGCTTCCAACCCTAAATTAGATTTGGAAAAGGATTTTTTCCTTTTTTGCATCAAGCCCGAGCTTGGATGAAAATAATCCATTGTTTGTGAAAGCAATCTGGATGCGGGCTTGTTATTAGAAGAAAAGAAAATAACCGCGGGAAATCTGCTTTGAGAAAAAAAAAACATCTTCTCCAGCTTACACGAAGACAAGCTTTTGAAAATGGTTAAATTTGCACATGCATGCACTGTAAATGGTATGACACGTGTTACTCAAAGGTGACATTTTTCAGATTTTCTAAACATCAAACTTGCTCTACAAGCATCAAACTTGGGAAACTTATAAAAAGATCATCTAGACAATGAAAATTACCAAAGGATTTCGTTTTACTGCATAAGAAACGCGGGAAATAACTATTCCAGGGGTCTACTGGATTTTGTATTGCAAATTCCACGACTTTTCAATGACTTCTGGAATATTGGGCCGTTCAAGTTTTGTCATAGACGAATTTTTTTGTTGTAAAACTGGGTGGAAACTAATGAATATTTGCCCAAATTTGTATTTCGTGAAGCAAACAAAAATAAAATGCCATGGCTATAATGTAAATTTCATGACATTTCCATGAATTTCATTTCTTGAATTTTCCATGACTTCCACGGCCGATAGACGCACTGTTTTCGATATATGTGCGGTATTTTTTTAAATTGAAAGCCATATTTTGACATAAAGGCTCATCATGTTTACCGCATATAAAATATCGTGAAAAATGCTGTATGACTTGTACATGGGATGAAATGTAAAAAAGATGATGTATCACTTGTACACATACAGTATGTGTTGAAATGTAAGAAAACTATAGCGTTTGAAAAAGACAGGCAAATCTTGGAAATTTGAAGTTATTGAGAATAATATCTTGAAAACTAGGGTAAAGTGAGAATTGAAGCCCTACAGTATTCTAATGTTATTTTAAAGGAATGACAATGGGCAGCAGGACCATCTGTCGTATATTCAGAATTATCATTGCTATGTTCGGAAAACACGCTCAATTGCGCAGCAAAAGAATTTTAAATCTAGCTGGCTCGCAGCTCGATACGTTTCTTATAAATCGTGCTGAAAATGCCAAGTTGATTTTTTTCTGAAAAGCCTGCATTTCACCTCAAGATCTGCCATCTGGATCCTCCAAGCAACTTTAAATTCCTTGTTCATCGACTATGTTTGGAAGAAGAATTTTCGAAAATTGCCTAGTAGGCTACGTTATCAGAACCAAATTTTGATAAGATTTCAAGACACATAAACGATACAATACGTCAACAATGATACACTAAAATGCTTATTTTTAACAACCAAACAGGAGAATTTTCAACATCCAAAACAGGAGGATTTTCAACAGCCAAAGCAGGAGATTCTACCAAATTACCAAAATGTTGTTTCATGCCCATTTTCATTAAAAACTGCCAGCCTCCAGTTGTTTTCACCTTAACATGATGCTGCCATCTGTCAGCACTGCATCCTTGCAATTGCATCAACAAGAATGTGAACACAATACCAAACGCCATTTTCCCTTCTTGGAACAGCAATCAAAACAGCACCAGGTTGATTCTCCATGGTGTTGACTTTGGAATGTCAGCCACGTTTTTTGTTGTTTTCCTCTGGCTCGGGCACACTTAAATGGTGCGTGTGGTGAGCATGATAATCATCCTGTCTGCACAGGACCCAAAAGAGTGGTGTTTACAGTTCATTTTGCAGGTTTCCAAAGAATTTGTTTGGAAATGAATCAAAGATGAGCAAAAAAGGGCACAGAAAATGATAAGCCATAGTGGAACTTAGAACAGCATGACAAGACAAGACAAACTACAATCACTGAGTCTTGTGGCTTAGGGTAAAATAACGAAGATGGATATATTTTGAAAATAAGTTTTAAGATGGTTATATGCAATAGATGGGTATTTAATATGGATATATTCAAAAGATGGGTATTTAATATGGATATATTCAAAATATGGGTATTTAATATGGATATATTCAAAAGATGGGTATTTAAGATGGATATTCGTAGAAGATGGGTATTTAATAGGGATACATTCAGAAGATGGATATTTAATAGGGATATTCGAAGAAGATGGGTATTTATATGGATATATTCAGACGATGGGTGTTAAGATGGATATTCGAAGAAGATGGGTATTTAAGATGGATATTCTAAGAAGATGGGTATTTAAGATGGATATTCGAAGAAGATGGGTATTTATATGGATATATTCAGAAGATGGGTGTTAAGATGGATATTCGAAGAAACTGGGTATTTAAGATGGATATATCATGAAGATAGGTATTTAATACGGATATTTGACGAAAATGGGTGTTTTTGGCGATTTTTGGTAACATGAAAGCGGAGAACCTTTCCCCAGCTGCAGCAGAAGAGCCTTACCCTAAATGGGTTAGCGTAAAAATGCTTGGGTTAAGACCCAGCTTCCCAAACGTTTTTTTTTCATTACCCAATACCACTTATCTGAAGCTCCTTGTTACTCAAGGCAGCTAACCAGAAAGCAAATTGTACCCAATTCATGTACCAGCATTTCCAGCAAGAATGATGCATTTTAATAATACAGTAAATCATTTGTAAGATTCTTTTAAAGCATTCATCACTTTTGTTGGTAATTTACCAAGGGTTGGAAAGCAGGGGGCTAAGGAGTACCAGATCCAGATTAAAGGGAAATTCAGGTTGGTCCTGAGCTCGTACACATTATTCCCATTCCTGCAGATGACTGCTTATTTTTCGGCATGCGTGGGATGCAACGTCGTATCCTGCAATGAATCCGGCAGAAATGTTAGCACGTTTACCCATGCATGCCGCCTATGCATGGTCAGCAAACAATGCGTAAAAAGGAGCAATCTTCGCCAGTGCAGCGTAATTACTGCCAAATAATGGCACGCGTATCATCAAACTTGATTAAAGCCTCCCGATCACGCTTAACACCTCCGCTGACGAAATTAGAAATTAAAACCAAATCGGGCGAAATCAGGCGAGAACTGGCTACAGGCGCCCAATGAATAATAATGGGTTGCACCACACGTTAAGAATAATGACGTTACATGTACCCAACAGCGCTAAGCGTAGGAGTGTGCAGAGAGCCTTTCGGGAATTGCTACTGCACTTGTACAGCTGGTGCGAGTATGCCCTCTCCAAATTGCTGCTTTTAACGAAATTGGAGCCGTGGGATCTCCAATTTCGTAAACATGAAGACACTAGGCGACACTTGTTCTCGTTTCAATGCAACGTGCATGTTAAAATGGTGGGAGGAGTGTTAAGGGCATGTGGATGGCCAGTTTAAGCCCATTTAGGCGAGAGTAGTATACCATGCCTAATCTGTTCGTGTTGGGTGGCCACTTCCTGGGGGAAAACCCTACCCACTTCCGGCTTATTCTCTGCTACCATGCTGGATGGCTAGGGATGTTTTTATTGTTTGTTGGTTTTTTAACATTAATCTATTTCCGCACCTGGGGGCAGAGCACCAATGCTAGGGAGCAGGGCAGGATGTGCACCTGTAGAGGCCCTATGCATCTGGCAATTTGGCCTACATGGGAAACGCCCACCCCCAGGGAACTTTAACAAGCATAGGACAAGTGGATCCACACAGGATTTTGGTTTAATCACATTTGAAAAAGCTGTCATATAGGGAAAATGTTCACCTTAACTTTCCCATCGACCTGGGCCAGGAATCGAACCCACAACTCTGGGCCAAGAGAACATGCCCTGCTGTTGCCCCGTGCCACCATGGGCACTATGATAAAGTGGGCTTCCCCTATTGGCTCATAGGCTGGCAGTGATTACCTGATACACTAAGGTATGGAGTCGTAGAGGTATGAAGGTATGAAGTAATATGCACAAGCGTTTGTGTTTCGCAACAAAAATCTTCTACACTTTGTGTTATTGCTCATACATTACAAGTTACAAGTACATGTAATCGATTGGTTAGAGTTACTAATACACGTAATACAAGTTCGATATCGTTGGTGGAACAACACTACAAGTCCACTTTACAGTCCATACATTTGTAACTTGTACACTAGTACTTGCTCACGTTCGTGGAGCAGGGTCCTGATTGGGCTAAATCATGCAGAAATTCCATTTTAAGCACAGTTTAGGTTAGGTTAGGAAAAACAAAAACACATAGTAACGAAAAAAAGATAAATTGCGACAACTAGTACAGGTGTCATATTCTTGCCCACTACAGAAATAAGGTCGAAATGCACATTTTGTGCACAATTGGGAGCAGGGCATATTCCGTAATATATCAGTGGCGACTGTGGATTGTAATATGCACAAAATGATAGGCAGATACCACACAGCAGGGGATAATCTGAGTTCATTTCAAAATTGATAAGTGCAGCTTTTGAAAAATCACGGTCGCTAGAAGAAAGGCAATTTGTGTGAATTTGCAAAGCTATATTTAGTTCAGTAAGTCAGTTTTCTTCGAATTCTTTCGCCAAATTAGCTGCATCACGTTCGGATCACTGGCAGCTTTTAAAGGCTTACAAGTCAATACGTTGTCTTTCTACCAAAATCAAGCTCAAACCACAAAACTTTGCCAAAAGCTTAAATCTGCTGATTCGCTCGTTCAACGCATGGTGAAACCAACTAAGTAAACATGAGATGTGTCAACGAAAAACATTCCAAAAGGACTTCTGGCGTTGGATTTAAAAAATATCATCGTGTCTATGCAACGCTTCCACATATGACGTGTTAATCTCTCAACAAATATGAATAAATAAAATACCTTGTTGTGAGCATTATGTTTGAAGCAAGTACCAAACTGATAAAAACTTCGACACAGTATATGCTAAAACCATAATAATGGTATAGAGATGGGAGAAGATGGTTGAAAATGCTTTGAAAATATCAACCTATGTAAAAAGACCCATATGTAACCAAAGATAATGTTAAGCACTCCTTTTAATGATTTTCAGTAATCCTTTTAAAGATCATTTTAGTGAACAAGTGTGGCAACTTTCAAGAAATTAAAAGGACCTGACGAGCCTGAAGAGCTAAAGGAACCAAAGTAGAAGAAGCTTTAAAAAGGAGAGAAAAAAAGGAAAGCATATACCTCATGTAAATTTCAATGTTGTAAGTAATAAAAAACTACAAACAAGTTGGGAGTACTGTAGATGGTTATACATGTATATGGTAATTTTGTCAATAACATAAATAAGAGCCTTGGCAAACCCACCACATAATCCTGCGTTTTTATCGTAAATTTAATGCGTCTACACTATTGAAGAAGAGTAAAGCGGCAAAATATAAAAGATGAGTAAAGTAGCCAAAAATATACTTTTACTTGGTGACTAATAATTTCTGAAAACGAAAATTCCTTGACTTTACAGGTTTTCCAGGTTTAAAAAAATATTTGAATGATTAAATAGGAGGGATGGAATGCCAATAGTGGTAACCTCTGTAAGTTATAGGGAAAGGCACGCTCTCACCACCATTTTTTAAGGAATTAAAATATTAGATAACCAATAGCGCATTTTTTGCAATAACGCAAAATCTACCTCCATAGACGCAAACTTAAAAATTACCACCACAAATAACGGATTTTAGGAATATATTCTTGAAGACGTTTCTCCAAAATATAAATAACAAAGGGAACACAGGTGGCGATTTTCTTTTTTTCAACAAAATCACCGTTGGTGCAGAAAGATCTATGTAGGAGCTCGATGGTGTGAAATGGTGGATTTGATCATCAGGTTAATCATTTGTGCGCTGATTTATCAGCATTATAACGAACCCACACATAATACAGTTTTGATTCTGAAAACTTTCAGGTTTCAATTCAAATTTTCCTGAGTTTTCCAGGCTGAACATAGATTCCCTATATATTTCAGGTTGAATAAAACAAACTATTTTCCAGGTTGAATATAACATTCCTTGTATTTTCCAGGCCGAATATACATGTACATGCACAATACCCTGAGTTTTCCAAGTGTTCCAGGTTGGTAGTCACAATGTAAAACATTCATCTGACCTGACCTTGAATAACCTTGGAAGCAACCATATGTTCAAATCTGCAGACAACTTCACTTTCAAAATTTCAGACAACTTCACTTTCAAAACTGTCACAAAAACTTGTCACTCACCATCAAATCGGTCCATGACAGACGCTTGCCGAAACGTGCATGTAATCCGTGCCAGTGTTTGTCCAAAGTTTGTCAGCCAGCAGTTTCAGGACCAAATTCCAATCATCGGGGAGCATAGAGTCATGTCCTTACATGGTTGGGCCAGCCGGAATTGTGTTCAGGATCGCATTTGCAACCGGTCCAAAAAGTCGATCACTCAAACTAAGTTGTCAACCTCGAGATACAAGTCTGCAGGAATCGCTTCCAAGTCTTTGTCTACATCCGTCAAAGTTCTGCAAACTTCAAGGAGCAAAGCGTTGGTTTCAGGGTTGATCTTCCGGTCTTGAAATGTCCAAAATTCCACCTTTCAGCCGTCAGCTGCCAGCAAGTGCTGTGGAAGGCAGCGCTGCGGCAAACCCACCATGCAAGAACGGCGACATCCGGCTCCTCATTGGTTCCATCCGCCAGCCTCGCAGCCAGCCTGGATTCTGGCGTTCGGCAATGGCGGCTGGCTTCTTCGATCGTCTGACGTCACTGCCCCTGCTCTCCAGCTCTGAAACCTGTTGATGAACTCTTCGCATTCCTTCGGAGGCCAAGGCGTCACATCCCCAATCGATATCCCCAATTTCCAGGGATTGGAATTCGGAGCTTTACCAGAATTGCCAGAACAGTCCCAAGCTACATGTAACATTCAATGACAGCAGTTGCAATGGGCGTTAATTGAGGAAAAATTATGGTCGAGGTAATAAGCAATTAAACGTCCAATTAGATTGGAGACGTTCTCGACCTTGAGGATTGCGAGCTCGCCACCATGCAAGAGGTTTCGACGAAACTTTTTGCCATTACCGCGAATTCGTCACAATTTCCATTTCGTGAATTGCAATTTTTCTTCTAGAATCCAAATGGATGTTGACGCAGGTACAGAAAAAACGCATTAAATAAGAGTTATGCATGGGAAGCCAGTAGTCGCTTCTACACCCTTCCTATTAACATAGTGTTTCACCTGTTTGCACTGTTTGTCTAGACATTTTAATCCGACTTACCGACGTTATACCGTTCTAAATGTTGGTACACATGTTAATTTCGTTGTATATTTGACTGTGTTAAAAGATTAGATGGTTGTTTCTTCCTCGTACACTAAGATAATGCATTCGATAAAATGGGCCTACATGTACTTTTCGAAACGTACATGTACGAGGCATTCGAAACGTACATACCTGTATATGTGTGTCTGGCAATCGGATCGCATGGCCCAGAATGCATTTTGTGTTAACTTTTCGATTCCCTCGAATAACACATTATGAAAGTTTGTACTCGAATTATGAAGGGTTGTACTCTATTTACATGTACAATCAATAATAAACGGAAGATTGACCACATACAGTGTACATGTATTTTCTCAAGGAAAAAGCAAATTGAGATTAGCTCTTTATGAAATTGATAATTGCTCGTCATTTTTTTTTGATTATTGTGTTCACCAATAGCTACATGTACATGTACAAGTAGCTACATGTGTGTAAAATATGCATTGATCTGCTGAATTTCCCCGACTTTTTCAAAGTAAATCCGTTTGCCCTGACTTTTCTAGACCGTCCAATTTCCCTGTCGATTCCAGGGTTTTCAGGTCTAGGGCAACCCTGTTGCAAGACGTGAAGCAAGATGCTCTGGACGAACGCACATGCATTCGTGATTTCCACATTCTTCACCATCTCGTTTCTCGTGAATTTTTTACACTTTTTTTCACAAAACCAAGGGGAAGATATTGCACCGGTTGCAGAAAACGTATTAGATAAAAGTTATGCATGGGGGAATCAGCAGTCGACTTTCTTTTCCGTGCGGAAACGGAAGAAAAACTGGAAAAAAAACACGATGAGATTTACTTCGGATAATGCAGTTGAAGAGAAGGGCACAGAAAACGGTTTAATTTGCGCGTAGCTGCCATCTTGCCATGAAATTGATCGTGGTAGGCATCTAAATGTACTGTATATGAAATTTGATTATCGCATCGTGGCTTCTCAAAGGCCCATTAACTTCGATGATGTGGTGAAACGCCACCCAGTGGGTTGCACCAAACGGATTAGAGCAACAGGCGATTAGGGCCTGTTGCTATTTGAAAACTGAAAGGCTGTTGATCGCCGATTAAGCTAATCAGGGTTGGTGCAACTGACGGGACTCATCATATTCCATTCACCGATATGCGCTCGATGAAAGACATTATCGGCCCTTTCAAAGGAACCTGGCTCATGAATAAGGACCTGTTGTTGCGAGGCAGCCCAATATGCATTAATAAGATATTGATTTACACACCCATAAGCCAAGCCAGCTAAGGCGTTGAAAGATTTATAAGCGAGGGAGGAATCATCCATTTTAGAAAAGCGATGTGCAGAGTAACACACAGACCCACACTTTACTATGAAAACATAAAACCCTGACCTTCATAACGAACGAGAATGAAAAGGGAAGGGTGATTCAGGCGTCTCTAAAGTAATCATCAAGGTCATTAACAGATTATAATATTTACCAGTTTATAATTGCCATTAAGTGGTATTTACATGTACATGAATAATAAACTGTGTTGGTATCGTCTATTAATTGCATTTGTCACGTTGGTGTTATGTCCCCACCCTTTTTTTATAACAGGGTGTGATACGAATTAGCATTTAATTTGCAAGTTAAAATCGTGATGAATCACTTGGTGTTTGTTGTGTGCCAACAAATATGTCGCACCTTGCTAACTACCTGAGACCACTATTGAAACGTGTTGATGTACACATTTTAGAGGTTATGTGATGTCAAATGTGACATTTCTATCACTGAAACTTTGCAAATAGGCGTGGCCAAACATGTCACAAACAAAAACATACATGTGCGTTTTTCCACGAATGTTTGATGTTTTACAGGTTGTTTGACGTCATATGTCGTGCCTGTATTACTAAACCTAGAACATTGGCTCAGTCAATCAAGTCCAGGCTACCTCACCTTATGGCATGTCTTACGATAGTTTTAGCCCAGAATGCACTTCGAGTACCTCATTTCAAGATGGCGAATCTCCATTTTTTACGCAATTCGTGTCTGTAGAATAAAACACTTGGCGCCTTCACAGCTGTCCAAACATGAGGTAAAACTAAAAGAACGTCAGACTCAACAATCAATAAATCATGAGTGTGACCATTTATATTTGCAAAACATATGCCTTATGACTACCAATAGGATCCTTCATGGAAACTATTTGGCCAATCAGAGGAGGTTGTGTGGCGGGTGTTTGTCTTAAACCTCCCAGCCGTTTCTGAATAGACGCCGCCATCTTGTAAACTGTTGTTCAGCATGCATTCTGGGCTACTAATATCATAAAATCTACACTGTATGCCAGAAGTTGACTAGCCACGCTTATTTTCGTTGCTTTGGTAGTATAAACGCGCCATATGACGTCATACAACCTGTAAAACACATGTTTTCGCAGAGTGAAGGCGCCATATTACACCAAATTCACAAGGCATAGTTGCCCAAACATGAATGGGCCATGTTTTACTGTTACTTATGCCTTACACTGTTTTTATTTTAACCATATGTTTTCTGTGTGAAGACACCTTTAGAAATCTTTTAAAGTAGAAGATTTCCAGGTGGCGTTGATGTTTGATCTACCAAGTTGCTGATATAGGTCAATGTTAAAAATTCAGTAACCAAGAAAACAAACGTGCATTTTCCCAGCAAACCAGTGACACCTTCTTGCCTTAGTCAGAGACCACTCGTTCAGTCTTTCCCCACAAACCGTTAATTGCCCTGGCAGGAAAAAATCAGAGCAAAAATTAAGCAGACCTCTGCAGGGCAATTAATCACGAGCAATTGAGCAGAGAGGTGTTACTAATTAATGGCTTTGATGAACTGAGCTGCGAAAACATCCGTGACATCTGCTTCTTGCCATGAATTGTAAGCCCCAGTCCACAATGCGACAAGATACATTCCTGCTCTTGCACACACACAATAAAAAAACGGCAAGAAAGAAAAGCTACTGGCGAAAATCAATGGATAGGGAATGCGCGAGATCAAGCCCTAAATAATTCATCTGTTCAGGGACGCTTGAATTTAGAGGATGCCATCAACGTAACGTTAAGTAGAAATCGAGATTGCCATCGGCAGTGCTCACCCAGGGCACGAGAAAGGTCTCCTCGCAGCCTGGCGTTTAAATTTGCATAGATATCCCATTTAAAATCTACCTGAGAGAAATAGCAATTGAGAGCGTGGGCGGGCTCAGAAACTACTGTGTTCCCAGCGATTTACTTGTTTGCCCAAACCATCGACTGGCTTACTTAAGCGTGCAATCGCCTGCAACCTTTGGTTTTACTGTCAAACATGGTTGCTTTTTGAATCAAGATGGGGACGTTCACGTATTACATCATCAACTCAGGTGGAGGGGGGTTGGCGAAGTGATACACGTATCATTGGCTTTTTAAAAACATTGAGTGATCCATTTATTCCCAGACTTGTTCATTCATTACCCAAAAACTGCTTATCAGAAAGTTCTTCTTTTTGCCCAATTCAGGTGCAGTATTCGTTAGCTTAGGAGCAAAAATGATTGAACCTTCGTGTAATAAACAAACGCATGGCGAATTTATTAAATGGCAAATAAATATTTGTTGGGCTGTTTCAGAGAATCAGTACTCTGATAATTTTCTTTAGAGTAGGCTATATTATTACGAAATATGATAAATTATAGTGTGCATTCCGCGGTTGTAGTTATACCAAGAAAAAGCACCTTTACCCGATTTTGGGTAATCTATCCATGTTTGGTAAATGTGGACCTATAACATTTTTTCTTCGAAAATGTGGTCCTTCATTATAGCTATTTTTAAACAAAGGGAGATTCAAAAAGATGTTGTCAATTGTATGGGATGTGATACAATTTCTGTTATTTATTCAGTAAATCATACATGTATCAGTATAATATCTTGTCTGAAACAAAATGAAATTTACATGCTGGTGTCTTGCCCATAAAAGTGGGTTATCTTTTTGGCATAGTCTATATAAGGGGTGACATCTTTTCGTTTCACCATGCGATAATCTAAAAAGTTTAATTACTATACATTTCTTTGACAAAAATGCTGCCTAAAATCCATGCCTGAATGGATTTTTTAAACAATTTCGCTCAATGCGAATTTTTTGGTCAATGATTATTGTCATTTGGTGGGAAGTGCCCTAAAATGAGGACGAGTAGCGACAAAGGGATGTTTGAAAATCACGCTTTTGCAATGAACAACAACAAACAACGATTTTAAATATGCGATGCTTTCGTAATCTATTCAATGCAACACTTAATGCATCAATAGACAGTCTAGAAATGCCATTATAAAATCCACATACGAAAATGTGGTCTAATCTGCTAGCCTTTCACGAAGCAAATGTTTAGTATCAATGGGTCTCCAAAGGTAGTTTTCAGCATCAGACGACTAACCTGACCCAGAATGGTGCAATTCGTGACCCAGTTTCAGCCAATTTACCACTTGTAACATCAGCATTGCAATTATAAAATTCCGTTGACGTTCTGACGGCCAGGGTTGGTTCGTTCAACGAGTAGAAAAATGCACCTACAATTAATAATGCAGGGGCGAAGAAGAAGAATGGCTCATTAAACATTGATTGTTTGTCCAGCTAATTTGGCTAGGGAAATGAAAAATTTCCCTGGGATGCAACCCGAAATTTAAAGCTTTATTGATTTTGCTCGAAAGAGTACACGTACTGAGCAGAGTTTGATATTATGTGGACGTCTACTGCGAACGACACAATGGCGCATTTCATGCTTTACGTTGGCAGCATCAGGTGGCGCTATTAAATGTTGCTAATCAGGCGTTACCGCGAATTTGAAGCCACTTTTCCCTATAAAACAGAGTCATTACGTTGCCATGATGACGTTACTTGGCAATAAAGGCGATTTCCTCGATGAATGTAAAATTGGCATCAATTAGTCGATTTGGGAGATAATGGTTTCTCCTTTATTTAAATTGGCCAATCGCCAAAGAACTTGTGCCACAATTTCCACAACATTAATTGCAGCGTTTAGAATTGAAGCTATTTTGCAAAACGTCTTTTTCGGCTGCACTACGGAATAGACCCTAGCCTCCCACACTACTCCCACGTCAATTTTACACATTTCAGGTTAAACTATATCTCGGGATTCTGACTGTTTTAGAGTGTATTACATATTCTGTGTGTCGTTACCCAAAGAAAAAACACCTTTGCCAAATTTTGGGCAATTTACGCAGGTGAGGGAAATTTGGAAGTGGACTTCTCCTAACTGCTCTAATGTTGGCAGTGATTGTTTGGCGGCTGGGCAGCTGCATGTAAATGCATTAAAACATGTCTAAACAAACCATGTGCGGTTCAGTCGCGGACCCTTGTAAGATCTAATAAACCTCCATAAAATAATATTCAATAATTTTTGAGTTGGTCTATATTGGTCCACAACTTCACTTCTGTAAATTAACACTGCAGTTTTTAAAACTGAAAATCTGCTAAAAATATAGAGGCAGAGAAAAAAATATCAAAATGGCATCCCATTTCAAGTAGAAGACCCTCAATCTGCCAAACTAATAACCTCTCTAAACTAATATTCAGCGCCGCTCCCATGGATCGAGAAGTTGTTAAACCGAAATGCATTCTGGGATCACGCTATCTGAATTACCAGACACACGTACTGTTATTCTATTATTTCGGTTGAGTTGAGTTTTTGGCTGAATTTCGGAATACTTTTGAGAAGTAGGGCTATTTTATCGGCGCCAGCCCACTGTATCTAATGTATTTTTGCACGTTTATGATTGCCAATAAACACGTCAAGGGAGGGACGTCCACCCATAATGCTTTAACAATCAAACGTACCAAGAAATTAAGACGTACCAAAATTCAGCACGCTAGGACGGCTGTAAGTCAGTTTAAAATTACTTGATGAAGGTCCATTACAGACAGGGATGAAGCAAAACAAGTTAACAGAAAGGTTGTACGCACATTCACCGCCATTGCATCTTCATCTTTCCAAATTTTTATCACAGCAGGTAGGCAATTAGCTCGTCCTGGGCCTAGAAGAATGCGGGATGCAAGAACAATAACGTGACTTAAGGCCCTAAGATGCCGGAAACGCGTCGTTTGTTCTGATGGTTTATGGCGTACATATTTCTTTGGCGCACAAAAGTGGCATCACAGAGCAGTGACCCGACCATTTTCATTTCAACGAACAATTCGGGAATTTTAATGAAATCATTCGGCAAACAATGGCGCACAACAATGGCATTTCGTGATAGCGACAGGGTCTTGAGGAATTTGTCACCCGCCTTGCAAAAATTAAAATCTGCGCGAAAATTAAACTGCCAGGACTCGTAATTAAGATCTTTAGACGTGCGCTCGCATAGCCATGAAATATGAATAAATTAGATGTCTAGCACGCTCCAATTGAAAACTTGAGCTGAACCAAGTTAGTCAGCTCGGTGCTCCAAGAATACGTTTCGCCATAAGTGACACGGTTATAATTACATTATCCCAACGTTTTTCGAAATTATAAGCTTGACAATTACAAATCAACGATCGTATTCCTATCAGTGACCAGGCTAACGTTTCACTTGACAGACTACCTTCAATGAACAATTGCAATTTGAAAACCAAACTGCTATTGGCATACTGCAAAACACAGGATGCACTGCGGAAAAGGCCCTTCTCCAAATGTGCACAAATATGTATATTACAACACTAGTTTAATTGAAAAATCATTGACATAGTGCAAACAGTTCCAAAACCCTTCTCCAAATTGTCCACCTTTCTTGTCCAGTAGAGACTTAAACTAACAAAAAATTGTAATTTCTTTATTTAGTTGCATTTAACAACTGGAAATCACTGCTAGCTTATGAGCCTTTATAGCAGAAGCCCATTTCAATTTTCACAGTGTCTAAGCTGTAGCAGGACAACAGCAGGGTGCTTCGAAGTAGAATCAGAGTTGATTATCTGACCAGACCATGTACGAAGGATAGCACAAACTACACATACTCTATAATTCAATTCAGCAATGATATGTCATAAGGTAGGGTGTGTAATTAACCCTATATGCATTTAGTAGTTACCATCGCATTAGGGTGGATACCAAAATCACGGCTAAAGTAAATTTCAAATACAGAATTGATGTTATCCATTGAAAGTGCATCCAACGCCTATAAGCATGCAGGACATTTTACATTTATTCCGTTGAAAGCACATTAGAATCTACTAATATTTTATAACTGTGCTCTAAAACACACTATAAATTACTTTTAGTTGATGAACTGAGCTCAGTTACCAATACAAATTAAAGTTGTCCACAGGCATCATCAGTTTGCAAACGGGGTCTTGGAACAAACAGAGACTTTGGAAACTACAAATACCGGTAGAACTGTGAGGTAAAACACAACAGAAACTGCTAATACGTGCTCTGAAGCACGCTAGAAGCTATTTATAGTCTTAGAACTGTGTTCAGTCATTGACTTGGTCACTAATGAAACCCTTGAATGTAACGCAAAGCATGTTCATGTAAGAGGGCAGTTCAAAAAGTAAGGTTATTTATTTATTTAAAAAGAAACGACTCATTATGTGACAAAATTGAAATATCCACTTTGTAGAGCATTTAACACTATTTGTCCACCTAATCTCCACAGTTATTGATGCATTGGTCCCGTCGCTTCACAAGTTCATTTGTTGTTATTGAGATGGGTCTGACCGCCATTCAATTTTTCACACCATTTCCACACTGATTTCCGTGAAACGCAATGGTCACCATACACGTCGACTAATTCTTTGTGAATTTCGAAAGGTTTAAGCTATTTTAGACATAATATACGAATAACACTTCCATCTTCTTCAATTATGAACATTTGTTGCACATACGCCATTTGCAATCGATGTACATGTATGGCACGTGAATACATTATAAGAAAATCGTTAGCTGCGTTCACCAAATGGACTAAGATGCCAAACAATACGTACAACTCAATTTTATGAAATGGTGCGTCGTTCTTTTTTTAAATAAGTTAATTACCTATCAATTTGAACTACTCTCGTATGTCAAAGCTTGGCCCAATTGACAAACGGGGGTCTTGGAACAAAAGGACGCTAGAAACTATACAAACAGACCTGTTTTTGTAAAGCACATTGGAAACTACATGTACTAATACTTTGACATCTTATTCAGTCTAAACCAGAGGTGGAGACGCTAAAGTTGCATTAGTCTGTCATCGAGTCTCTTCGGCAGACTATGTTTGCAATGAGGTCTCCAGACGAGGAGCCACAAACAAAGAGTGGGAGAAAACCATACCTAGGAAAGCCAAAATGTAATTCAGACCTTGAATATTTCATAACAAACTGACTAAAGTAGCTCCTAGTGGCAAGAGGCAATTTTCACATTTTTTACGAGAAGGTATTGAGGAGCCGACAACGTCTGATGGCGTGAAGGCGGCATTTAACAACGGCACTCATGGGAATTTCCCTCGCCGCCATTAGCGCACTTTCCTGAAAGAGTCAATATCAACATTAAGTCTTCTTCGCATCATCGTAGCGCTGTAATATGAATTCGGTGGCAGTTTCTTGAATCATAAACAGTGCAGATGCTCTTAGTGGCAGGGGAAATGCTGGTGGCTCTGCAGGATTAAGTCCAGACAAAGCCAATTAAGACATGTGAAGACTTGATGGATCATAAAATGCTCCAAATGGGTAGAGTGGGATTTTTCCAAATTAGAAGCCAGGTTTTAATTCTGTTGCCGGAAAATGTTTGCCTGCTGGGACCTAATGCAACACGTTACCGAAATGCAACGTGCCAAAATCCCAGACAGCACAAGTGGTGTTTTTGATGGCATTTTCAGCAAGTAAAATGAACGAGAATTGCAATGTAGAGTCATTGGACATTACAAAACATCGTCAAGACAGTCAAGTTGTAATACCAAATGATCTCTTCTTTGGCGACGTTGTTGGTCGTTCTAGCTTTATTAGCCGAAATTTGGTGTTTGAGGATGACGCCATTTTAAACAGGGCATTCAAGCTTGCGAAGACTACTTGCACCAACAAAAGTTAAGCAAAACCCAATGTAAACTCTCCAGTTGCCTTGAAAGCATTACATACAAAAAGTTAGCAGTAAACCATGGTACCCCTGAGAAAAATTAACCCAGCTGATAGGCACGCGTAATAGAGGACGCGTAATTTATTGACCCCAGAGATGGTATTTACCAAACAACAAACCGCGTGACATTCATTACCAAGATTACCAAGATTACATCCATAAAGTAAGGGCCGGTTAATTGCACCAACAATAGTTAACCAAAACTCAATGTATACCTCCAGTTACCTAAGTAAAGCATTGCGCCACAGAAAGGTTGTAGTTAACAATGGATTGCCATGAAAAAATGTTAGACCAGCTAATCGGCCAGTTAACCTATATATAGGGTTTATAATAAAAATGGAGAGTCGGTCGGATGAAGATACATGTACTGTATATGTTATCTATAGTCCCCACTGACGATATTTACCAAACAACAAACCATGGGACATTACCAAGATAACATCCATTTGATGTCTATGAAAATGTTAAAATTCAAAGCAGGTTTTAGGTTAAATAAAACGAGTGTGTTAATGCACAACATGAATCTACTAACCCTCAGGGTAACTTGTGGTTATTTGTAACCCTTGGTTATTTAACAAACGATTGATGACGTCATATAACCGTACTATTTAGCTGTTTTCACAACGTAGTGTGTTTTCATGGAGGGTCATGGGTGGCGAGTCACCAAGTAATCCTCCATGTAATTATAAACACACTGAACTAAATGACGCTGGCCGCACTGGGTAACTTAACAACTTGCCACCCATGACCCATGACCCTGTATGCAAACACCCTGCAGTGCAAGAAAAGCTTTAGTCGGGGTTTAGCTAACCTAGGTAGACCATCCGGGTGGAGAATTACGAAAGAATGATTAACACAAACTTGTTTTAGTACAATCCGATGCTAGAGAACATTTCATGTAACAATTCCTCGACTAATTGGCGACCTGCTAACCTTAAATTTGTTCATGCTTATTGCGCAAATTAGTTTCCACATCTTACCTGATATCACGCAAATTAACCCGATGTTTACCGAAAACTGTCAAACTGTCCAATATGTTCACGATTTGGCGTTCTTGTCGCTTCTACATTCTTGATTTTCGTCCTCAAATTCAATGACCGTTTGCAGAACCCAAGCGCTTTCCGCCATCTTGTCGCATTCGAAATTTCGAATCGCACTTGAAGGTCGCTGCGTTCGAATTCTAGAACGTGCTTTCGAAATGCATTATTATGGCGGGATTTAGGGCTCCGTCTGGTCGTGTCACTGACGATAAAGGGCCTGCGTTGATACACGATCGTTAATTTCCATGAACTAGTCGTAAAATCGGTCAATTACGAAAGAAATTTCGATTTATTTCCCTTCTGGCCAACAGTGCTAGACTGCCACCTGACCTTGACTTTGCCAAATTTATGG
The DNA here is from genome assembly GCA_034687865.1 of Kryphioiulus occultus. NCBI lineage: Eukaryota > Metazoa > Arthropoda > Diplopoda > Julida > Julidae > Kryphioiulus > Kryphioiulus occultus. The sequence goes on along the minus strand of JAQGAF010000727.1, from coordinate 7,019 downwards.
GGCAATTAACACGTGACATAATGGCGAGCAAGATCGCTGAGACATACAGTAACTAAGCTGACGACGATTTACTTTTCGAATTCGACTAAAAACTCACCTTTGAAGATTCCTCCTTTCAGCAGCTTCTTATACATTAGGAAAGTGATCAAAGCATGGTGGCGCTGCAATCGCTGCTCATCTAGTTAAACATGCTAGGGTGTCGCGATTGACAACGATTCCTCATACCAGAAGGAAACACTCAAACGTGAATTTCTGCCCAATACGACGTCACAACCATACGGAGCCCTGCTAGTGCCATAACTTAATTTCTTTGTTTGTTTTTAAATGAAAATGTAAACTGGGAAATAATCTTGTAAGTGCAGAAATTGCTAGGAAAAATGCAGGAATAAACTTGAGAACATTGGTAGACTGGTAGTCTCACACATTCCTGCAAGTCACGTGATCGAAGCGAAACAAATAAAATGAAAATGATTTTTATTCCAATTATTTTTGTGAATTTTGGATGTTCTCAACTACTTGAAGACAGAAATAAGGAGGTTATGAACCTAAGAATTAATGAAGGAAATAATTAGAAGTACATTGAGACGAAATCATTTAACGTATAATAGGTATAGGGTTCATGACCCTTTTAATGGGCGATTAAATGAAGTATGGTGCACACAGTCATAAGTGTTATTTCTTAGCCAAATGCCCAACTTCGTACCATCATGATTTGATTTTCAGATAATATTGGTCAAGCTTGACCACCTCCTTTCACCTGTTAACCCCTGCAGCCCCAGATAATACATTTCAACCCCTCTTTCTTTGTCTACGTCTTTGGACTCTCATGAATCTGTACCCTTTCCTTCGTCCACGTCTGGCAGCTGCTTGCATCTCGGCCTGTCTTGGGATTCTCTGCACTGGCTCTGGTTCGCAATCGTCATTTGCAGGCTTATTTTGATTGTCCGAAGGTCTGGCTTGACCAGCACCTGCTGGAGGCTGACCGATGGGCAAGCGACATCTTCGGTTGACCGGAGCGGCTCGGACCTGTCTCAGAAGCTCAGAAACGTCCTGGTTATCATCAGAAGCAGTCTGTTTGACAATTTTCAAAAACATGGAAATCAATGTTTGCCAAAATGCGATTAACTAAATCGCCCGTCAAAAATAACTGGTTCAAGTGCCCTGGAGACTGGGCAATCCGTCACTTTTGTCCCATATCCCTAATTTCAGCCTACTCAAATCTTAGTAGTTTTTGCACGAAGTCAAGCTGGGCACCCTAAATCTATGGCCTGATTTGAGCAATTTTCATAAAAAGGCAGCTGCAAGGTGCGTCACCCTTTTTTGCACGCGCATGTACATGTAGATGGATTTCAAACATGATACGTACCTGTATGTTCACCAAAAAGGAAGGTTGCTAATTTTATTAAACTATCTGTCCAAAAATGAATATTCGAAAAATTTCCTTTTTGGATTGGATTGCCCAAATTTTGTTATTATAAAGCTGATTTTACACGATATCACAAAGCATTGTAATATAACGAATTAGTTTTTAACTCTTCTTTTATAACGTCATATACTGTACATGTAAACTTCTGGGCTTAATATGAAAGCGTTATAGCAAAGTTACACAACATGTTTTAAAATGAGGGTATGGTGTAATGCAACATGTTTCTTGTGCTAGACCATGTCATATGATATCCATCAGTCGTAGGTACAGTGTAAATATCAAAGGACTTTGTAAAACTTCATTGTAAAGTAGTCTGCTTTACACTTGTAAACATGTGCTTAAACGTCCACTTGATTAAGTGGGTCATCAATACTAAAATGTTAATAACATTTTCGCTCTCATTTTCATAAAAGTTGAATGACTTTGTTACATAAAATTACTTTTAGAAAACTTGCACCATCCATAACAAGTTATATGACATCAGATGACAACTGCACAACCAAGTTAAAAACTTATTTGTTATATTACAATGTTTTGCCAGATAGTGGATGCCCAGCTTTTATAACGCCTTTTGATCTTTACCGACACATAACATATAACCATCTGTATAACAGGTAAAATGTTGCTTAAAATAATGTAAAATCATAGGTCTTTGTGTAATTTGCTCAACAAAGTTAAAAACTAATTTGTTATATTACAACGTTTTGCTATATAGATGTATGCCCAGCTTTTATAACGTTTTTTAATCTTTACCTACATATAACATATAACCTACTATATTACAAGAACACTTGCATAAATTCAAGTAAAATAACATTTTCTACTAATTTTAAAAAGTTGTATAACTTTGCTTATGATACGTATTAGCTCTACCCCAAATGCAAAAGATTTCAATAAGGAGCTGTGGCATACAATTAAAAGCCAACAGAAAATCAATTTTATCTTGACGTTTTCATGTTGCATGTACATTACATGGAAACTTGGCAATGTTAGTCAATAAAATCAGTACTTACCATTGTTCCAAGGTCGCACTGCGATAGCAGGATCATCAATAAAAGAAACAGCAGTCCGAAACTCGACTTCATGTTGAAACTGCGAATTAATTTGGAATTAATCGTGTATTCAAGAGCTAAAAATGCCAACACTGGTACTGGCAGTCAATTACGCTTTGACTGATATCCTTCTGAGCACCTACCGTACTTATAATACGAGCACAATGGTGGTCCCATGTGACTCATTTCAACACTGACTCGTTGCCAAATTTCCAAAAACACGTTTTGACAGGCTGCTATAAAGACTCGACTACCTGCTAAGTTGTAGTTGCTGAGAAGGCCTTGCGAAATTTAAAGGGTTGTTGCATGCCATTGAGGAAGTACATGGTGATACATGTATAATAATGAAAAGCACAACCAACGCGATGATTATCCTGTTGCACGATAATGATTGTGGGGTAATTAATTGAGTATAAAAGGATAATCTGTGAGGTTGAGGAAACCTGTTGGCGTGATCTAGAACTCGTTCTGAAGAAGTACCAAATAGTACATTTGGGCAATTGTATTTTGAATCACTCTGTAAGCATGTTTGTGTTTACATGTACAAGTAATTAAAATTTTATATCTTTTAAAATTTATTTCTGCCGAAAACTCTGCAGGACTCCAAATGTTTTGGCAAAAACAAAAATTGTTTACCTGTTGAGGTTTCTGACTTCAAATAGTTAAAAAATATTTCGGAGATATACTACAGGGTTCCCCAGAGATGAAATTTTCAACTTTCCTGGCTTTTTCAGGTTTTAAAGAAATATTTCTGACCACCCTCATAACTGAAAATGCAAAAATATGGCATTTGTTAGTGCAAGGCATACTTCATGTACATTTATTGTTTATTACACTGTATGTACGCTTTATGAGGAAACATTTGAGGAACATCACGAGCCAACGGCAAATTTAGATTAATTTTTTAACTCACAATGATGACAAGTAATTTCTTGTCACCCCTTAGGTTTTGTGTTACTCAATAACTAGTTAGGTAAAATGTATTGATTTATTGAATTTTCCTGGCATTTCGAAGTAAATGCATTTTCCCTGACTTTTATAGGTTTTCCATGTCTGGGAAAATCCAGCACGGTTGTATATTCCCTGATTATGTTCATTGATTTTAGTAGACAAAAATACTAACAATTTTAGCTGTCAGAATTTATCCTTTTTTTGTATTTTTTGTTTACCTAAAAAAAGGAGAAGCCCACTTTCTCATAATGGCTATGCTGGGGCAGGGCAGCAGCAGGGAATACAGTGTGTACCTTAGTACATATCCATACAGATGTACAGTACCTGACAGTCTTTTCATAACTTTATCAACATCATCAACACAATTCTATATTCCTTCCATATAATAATATCCGACAGTTCCCTGCTTATAATGCAGAGCACGTACTGCTGCATCCTTTCATGGTATTGTAAAGATAAAATAAATATTTATGCGTTCATACCCACATCAAGTGCGACCTTATCACGACATAAAAGGTTAGATTTCAATAACTGATACAGGAGTGATTTACAACGATATTATTGAAATGTTTTGTTACAGGGTGAGCTAAACGTCAAAGTTAGGTCTTCAAGCTTCAAAAGATGTTTGGCTCACCCTGTAATTGTGATTTCGGTTGTGCCAATAACGTTGGTTAAGTTGATGTTTATCAGAGTTGCGAAAGAAAAACAAAACGGATTTCGTTACCCCTAAATAAAACAAATAAACGAAGATGACTGCAACGGGATGCCAAGGGTGATGTTTCCTCAAGCTGCTGTGACGTCATCGGATTTAATGATTACACGGATCACGAAAATAACCTCAAGAAAGATAAACAGCATCATGTAAAATAATAATAATCCGAAATTAAAATTAGAAAGACGAAATTTAATATTTCAACAAAGTTCATCATTATAAAAGCATCTCAAGATTAAAAACATCAAAAAAATATTCCTGCTAACCCAGTAGGAAATCAAATCTACGATGTCGTTATGATCAGAGGATGATCCCCCTAATAAAGTTCATTGGTTTTCCAATGAATGACTATTGATCGGTTGCATGGGTATTCGTCAATAAAATCAACGAAAACCTGTGCAACCAGTAACGTGAATTATAATCAGAAATTGTTTTTTGTTAATACGAAATTAAAAGATCCAAGGCCATGTTTCAGCCAAAATTGCGATTTTGGTCGAACCCACTATTTTAAATCATGCATTTTTGCTAGCTTTTTGGAGCAGTATTGACATTCGAAACATTTCATCCAAATAAACCAAAAAGCACAAGACATGTTCTTTTTATTTTTGTAAAAAATTCAAAAGATTGTTGTCCAGTGATCCGTTCCAGGTCAGGATTATGATATTTCCGAAAGATTTTGTAAAAACTGAAACTTACAAGTAAGACTTTCAAATCTTTCACATTAAAAGGATTAAACTGTTAAAATGCAAAAGAGCGAATTAAGCAAGTACCTTTCAATAGTCATCACAACACAAATTTTCAACAACTTTGGAATTTCTGTTAAAAATCATTGAAGAACGAATGAAATTAAACTTACTGGCACATTTAGTTTGGAGTAATTTGGAGAAACATGGACTCAGAACAATTTAAAACTAATCGTTAATTGTCATTCCTTTAGCATGAAATTTAAACCTTGTTCGTCCCAAAACATACCTGAAATGCCGGTATTTTTGGCCAATTGAGGTTTTCCAACAAGCCTAAGACCCCGCCCCAGTCCACAACCTTTCCCAACAGCAGCTGCCCAGCTTCACGGTTAGTCATGCGAACGAATTTTCAAAACATTTTTGAAAACTGCCCACAAATTCAGCTTAAAAAACAATGAATTACTCGAGAAATCTGTGGGTGTGGTAATAAATTACTGACTTCGAAATGGTCGGGTGAACCAGGCTCAGTTTAGTTTGTTTTTCAATTTTAAAAAGAATTTACCCGAAATTGCTTGTTAAAATGTTTAAACGCAAACTAAAATAAACTGAGTTTGATGCAACACGCCATTTGTCTTCCAAACCAACAGTAGAGTCTTCGCAAAAAAATCCAGTGCCATTTCATAACTTTGGCACTAAAAGTAGGATTGTGCGAAGCCTCTATTGTATCAAAAATTAATTTATAATTTACTGAAAACAACCTTTTCCTACCAAATTATCACCAAAAATGTACACTCGAAAAACACACATCCAAACTGCGTGTGACATGACCAGTATTTTTTAACATACAGTATAAACATGAAACAAAAAATTCACGAAATATTTAGTAGATGAACGCGTTCTGAAAGTAAACAGACAGACCAATGGTCACCACCATTTCCCGAATACTGACTTGAATCGAGCCCAAAGATCAATTTGCTCCAGGACAGTACACTGCCTGACACAGCGGACATTTGGAAAATAAACTGTCTTCAGCTATGATGGCAGTAACATATCGTGTAAATGATCCAAACATAATTATGAAAAACATAATATCTTATGCTAAATAAGTCTAAGAAAGCTTCAACTTTCTTCGTATCAATACTTTGAATACAGCTGACATACACCATGGAACAGTAAGATAGTAAGTTGGCATTGAAGACAATTCATATGAGATAATGTACTGTTTCCTTAAATGCTACCGTCAGACTGCCCAATCAATCTAGAAACAGTGTCTGTCGTCGATGTTGGTCGACATTTCAAGAGCTGAATACGAGACAGTGTACTGTCCCTCGACTTTAAGCAAAGTTATGCAACATCCAGGAATTCAGGCGACCATCTTGGGACAATTAGCATTCAGATTATGTTCATCAACATGCAGAATTCCATAAGACACTAGCTGTACAATAATTTTCACAGATGCACATTACAAGACAGCACACAGACAGTGGTTAGTCCAACTGTTATTGCGATCTTACCCATTTGATAGCAGATCAGTTTGGGGTTAGTAAAAATGGCTCCAAATTGCTCGGATTTCCAATAAAAACGCTGCTTCCATTCAATAAAACAATAATAGTGAGTAGATGGCAGTGCTCTTGGCAGCAAAATAGCTTTTGACTTAAACAGCTTCCAGGAAGTGACGTCAGCGTTGCGTTCAAATCGTGTCCCAACATGTTTTTGCTCCCGATGTGATGAAACTTGACACACGAAAACATTGACGAGTCTTCCAGCTTGCTATGTTTGCAATTACCGCACACGTGAACAGCCAAATTTTGTCTTTTTGAGCATTTTCATTAAAGGTACACGCTTGCTCGATGCGTGCAGCTATGACTACATTAAAGGTGCTATTTTACAACCCAACGTTCATTAATTCTTCAAATTTACATGGCTAAATTCGTGTTAGAAGCAATTCACCGCACCGCATATGTTTCGCTGGACCAGGATCTCAGTTCAGCTGGATCGGGGTGCTGAAATGTCCAAAAATTCTAAAAGGATGACAGATTCCAGAGTCTATTCAACTAATGCAGAGTTTCCCAGAGATGAAATTTTCAACTTCCCTGACTTTTCTAGGTTTTAAAACAAATTTCCCTGACCACCTGACATAAAAATGCAAAAATCCCAATCTAAAAGGATATCCCAATTTAAGGAATGCTACATTT